>JASANE010004725.1:0-49870 GCA_030248225.1 Trileptium ribeirensis
TGATTGCTCACTAGTAGCAATGATGGGAAAGCGGACAACGAACAACAGAACCAATCACACAAGTACACGACATTTTGAGGTTTCCAGGTGCGGACAGGGTCGAGGGCGCGGCTCAGCTACGTACGACTCTGACGGATGCAAACGGATGCACACTTGGACGAGAAACTCATGCTTCCGTATCGTTTAAAAGGGCGAAGCACTCAAGATCTACGAAAGTTTCCGACTGCCAGTAACAAACCGAATGAACCCTCTGTTATAACATGGTTTCATGTATCATTCGTACTTGTTTTTTCATGTACCGAACGGACGAAGACGAATTGCACGATGCGGCATACAGGGAGAACTGAGAATCGGTTGCCTTGTACGGACGAGACCTCCAGAACTTGGTCGATTCGACAATCTCGCATTCCCGGAGGTCGAAGGCGCGCTGACGGGTTACTGCAGAAATTCCTGCGACAAGGACTAGAAAATTGATCTGGAAAACTCATCACTCGTTCAAACATGATTTGACAAATGAGAACTTAATAGAGGGATTACGGTTGGTCCCAAACACGTCACCGGTTTGAACAGCCGGTCGAAAAACGGGTTTGGACTACATGACACAAGGAGGTAAAAAGTACCAACTAATGGGATTAAATACGTGAGGCATTAATATAATTGAAAAATAAGCGAGTTGAGCATAGCCGGTAAGCCGAGATGCCAAATTGCCCGGGCTCATTCGACCTAGCGTAGCGAACAACATTGCAGTCAACGAATCGAAAAATACTATAATACCGCAAGCAGGCGCTAATGTATACCCACAAGCAGCACCAGTAGGAAATCAACGTGATCAGTTCGGCCTACTAGCACATTTCGCGCAAGAATTCTCGCGTACTTTTTCCAAATTGAACATGTATGAGCTATCCATCGAAAACGAAAATCACTCCCCACTCGCCCCCACGAGCAGCGCCAAATTATATGGCCTACTGCGCAAACGTCGTTCGCTAATGCATACCCTAATGTTCCGCCGCACTTCCACAGTACAATAATGTGGGGCAATTCGGACTTACTGAGCATAGAGGAGAACAACTTATTCACGGCAAAAAACAATACACAAGCTATTTATAGGCAACCATTTGTTCAGCGCCGCATAACTTGCATATACCAACAATTATCGCACTTGAGTACAATAATAGGTCGCGAGGCCGAAACGCCAACGGATGCAATTATCAAAATAGCGGATATAATGCTGGATCTGGCGGACGCTATGCCGGTCCACTTTCCGCCTGTGTACGCCTAGCAGTGGTTGGGATAATACAAACCAATTCTGTGCTGCGCTGCGCAATCGGCCTATACAGGACTCTATGCATAACAATGAGCGAACCGACCGTCGTAGTGCAGGAATAATGTCGGTAACAACAGCAGCTGATCCTGAGCTAGCACACCGTTTAGATGTCATGCGATATGGAATGTCTAAGGTAGAAGAAGGCGCAGGAGCTGGACTAGGCACGCTATCGGTACAACTAAATACAATGATCGCTGACGACGGAACCGCTTATGAGCATGATGACACAAACTTTGAGACGGAACACGAATACGCAGATGAATTTAAACTGGAACCAACGCAATACCAAATAAACTAGCTACAAACTAACCGAAATACACCCCGATCATTTTCGCAAGCGATCGAGTCGTGGTGTGGCAACGGAAAACCCAATACATTTGAAGAAGAACCAATAGATAACCGAGGAGTAGGGGTACTGAGATACAAGTTAAGTCAGAACACTCGGCTTTATCGTTCCCGACGCCCGGTGCGCAGGGCGTGACCCGTAACCTTGTGAGTACTGGTTGGCCAACCAATCCGTATGTATATCCCAATAGGAAGTCAGCGCGAAGTGATGATGAGTACCGAAATACCGAGAGGAGTTAAGGGGAAGGGGGGTTGAGGAACCGAAGGAACCTAATGTACCTGATATGCCGAGTGAGAAATATGGGAGATGGCCGTTCGGACTTCGGAGCCAGATTAATAGGGCATACGTGTCTGGCAATGACCCCAACGTTGGCACGTGTATCCCATCTCAGGCGGCTGCATATCGGATGAAACCTAATCAACTAATGGATGGAGAACCTAGTGAACTTATGGATGGAATGGAACCTAGAGAGACGTCGTTGGGACGTCGGGGGCCGATTAATAGGGGTGGCGTGTCTCGTATTGGCTCTAACGCCGGCGCGGTTACACCTGGTGAACCCGCGAATTTTCTTGAAGCCCAGTTAATGGTCGAGGGCGATGGAGACGTATGTCCTAGCGTTATACAAAATTGTATGTGTGTAGTACGGTGTAATCGTATGAATGTTGTTGCTGATATTGTTGATTCAAGGGTTGATGTAAGCGCGGAACCAGAAGAAAATGCAGGTGTATTTTGTTAGTTTGTAGCTAGTTTATTTGGTATTGCGTTGGTTCCAGTTGAAATTCATCTGCGTATTCGTGTTCCGTCTCAAAGTTTGTGCCTCATCATGCTCATAAGCGGTTCCGCTTGTCAGCGATCATTGTATTTAGTTGTACCCAAACAGCGTGCCTAGTCCAGCTCCTGCGCCTTCTTCTACCTTAGACATTCCATATCGCATGACATCTAAACGGTGTGCTAGCTCAGGATCAGCTGCTGTTGTTACCGACATTATTCCTGCACTACGACGGTCGGTTCGCTCATTGTTATGCATAGAGTCCTGTATAGGCCGATTGCGCAGCGCAGCACAGAATTGGTTTGTATTATCCCAACCACTGCTAGGCGTACACAGGCGGAAAGTGGACCGGCATAGCGTCCGCCAGATCCAGCATTATATCCGCTATTTTGATAATTGCATCCGTTGGCGTTTCGGCCTCGCGACCTATTATTGTACTCAGTGCGATAATTGTTGGTATATGAGTTATGCGCGGGCTCGGAACGATAATAACCTTGTTGTCAATAGCTTGTGTATCTTCGCTGATTGTTCCGGCTTCGTGCCGTGAATATCGTCCTTCTCCTCTATGCTCAGCTAGTCGATACCACATTATTGTACTGTGGAGGTGCGGCGGAACACTAGGGTATGCATTAGCGAACGACGTTTGCGCAGTAGGCATATAATTTGGCGCTGCTCGTGGGGCTAATCGAGTGATTTCGTTTTGCAATGGATCATACATGTTCATTCGAAAGTACGAGAATTCTTGCGCGAAATGTGCTAGTAGGCCAAACTGATAACATTGATTTCCTACTGGTGCTGCTTGTGGTATTGCATTAGCGCCTGCTTGCGGTATTATAGTATTTTATATGATTGCATTCAACTGATGTTGTTCACTACGCTTGTCTGCTAGGTCGATGAGCCGGGCAATATTGGCATCGCTACCGGCTGTGGTTCGCTTATTTTCATCTAATGCCTCACGTATTTGATCCACTAGTTGGTTATTTTTACCTCCTTGTGTCATGTAGTGAACCGTTTTCGACCGGCTGCTTTTGCGAACCGGTGACCTCCTTTTGGGACGCAACAAAGGCATCCTCCTTATTCTTTAGCTTGTCAATCATGTGTTTGAACGAGTGATAGGTTTTCCAGATCACGCCACGTTTTAGCTGTTTTCTTAGTCCTTGTCGCAGGAATTTCTGCAGTAACGCGTCACGCTGTTCACCTTCGACCTCCGGGAATGCATTGTCGACCAAGTTCTGGAGGTCTAGTCCATACAAGGCAACCGATTCTCGGTCTCCCTGTATGCGCATGCGTAGCGTGAATAATTCGTCTTCGTCCCGTTGAGTACATGAAACAAGTACGATGAGTACATGAAACCATGTTATAACAGAGGGCTTCGTACGTTTGTTACTGGCAGTCGGGAAAGCTTTCGTAGATCTTGAGTGCTTCGCCCTTTAAAACAATTGGGAAGCATATGAGTTTCTGGTCAAGTGTGCATCCGTTTGCATCCGTCAGATTATCGTACGTAGCTGACCAGGCCTCGAAGCCCTGTCCGTCAGTTCCTGGAAACCTTGGAATGTCGTGTACTTGTGTGATTGGTTCTGTTGTCGTTGTCCGTTCCATCATTGCTACTAGTGGGTCTCCCGATACAGCGGGGCTAGGTACATTTGTACTACCAGCCGTGGCCACCTCCTGCATTATTCGTTCCTGACGTGCCGCTGATCGGCGTTCTACTAGCGCTCGGCGGTAATGACATTTTTGAATTCCGACTTATTGATAATCCTTATTTGTTTTGAGCTGTAGGGTGTTTCAGACCTGACCTGAGCACGGATGTTAAATGTATAAATCGATATACGTGTTTACTTTACCAGCGGAATGTTCTAATGTTAGGCAAAGTTCAAATTTACTACTGTACCTGTGTGCCTACTCCATGAGTATGCGACTACAAGTGTAAAAACGTCGCTTCGCGAAGTCACTCTGGCCACCGGAGATAAATACGATATTTCAATTCTGTCGACTCGACGATTTACCCAAATCACGACGTTTCGATGAGTGTTTGATCAGTGACTCCGACCGGCTTAGCCACACAATATGATCCGACGCTGACACCGAACACAGTTTTTATTTTACTGTTCACTCTCGTTCGACTCGGCGGATAAAAGCGGAATGTCCAGTAACTGAGCAGATGGTTACTACATGAGCTTACGTATCGACTCCGATGAGCGTAAAGCGTTACCACTAACACGATAGTTCGTTATGGGGTAGCAAGGGATGACCCGATAAATCAGGACTAGGCGTAAACAGCAAATTCCTATATTCCCGAAGCTTGTAAAATTAACAAAACTTAAGTTTGAAAATAGCCATTACAACAATAAATTATACAAAGCGCTTATGCGCAGCGCGTACCAAAGAAACACTACAAAATTATAAACATCGTAAATACACATCGCGCACCAGAAAAACTTAGAGACGCCCAGCCCGCCGATAACAAGCCATCAATCTGGTCAAAACATTATGCTAACGAGAGTGGGCCGCGAGCGGCTGTCATTTGATGCCCAGCTATACAGCGACAAGACAAGAAAACAACAAAACCTCGCGCTGGTCAGCGCGAGGTTACATTTCTGGCAAAATATAAAAGCGCTTCAAACGCTTGGAATTAATAAAGATACTGATGCGGCTTTTTAGATTCTCGGCGAACAAAGAGGAGTAGGCGGCCGGGGTTGAGATCATATCCATGCCCTGGCTGGTCGCCTACCGATGGGAACAACAAATTTAACCTAGGTACAATAGGAGGCGGATTTTAGGTGTTGAAAATAATAGGATTTCGGGTCCCAGTTGAGTTATCCTAGCCTGGAGCAAACCGGTGGGGGGCAGGGGCCCCGGTAGACCCCTGTTGATTAATCAGTAAACCCGGATCGGCCATTTTACGAGAAAATTTGAAATTAGTGAATTAATATTGCTCTATTTAAATTACGTTACTTGACAAGTGTCCTAAATTTGCTGTAAATGCTACATGTTATGAACATACAAATTATGTTACTCCTGCGTGTCAGGGCAAGCCTTTTCGAAATCAAAACGTTTCCAAAATAGATTGATACAAAATTTCATTAGTTCGTCACCCTACCGACCCGTCCTTACACGTGTTATACAATATATATATAATACAAAATCCAACACTCTTATCTGTACTAGGCGTACGCACTGGAATCAGTCTAAGGGTACCCAAATCGCAAAATTTGCCAACTAGACGTGAAAAGTCCTGCCTGCCGTCTCCGGCTCATCCATGTGCGCACCCAACACGACACAATTATCATTAAGATCAATTAAAATTATCATTATTCTTATCAACACATTGAGCGATTTGAAACCAGTTCATTATTTTGGGATCGATCGGATACCACTGCATCGGCATAACCATGATCTGGTTGGGGGTGCGAAAATCAACCCGCGCACCCCGGGCTGGTGGAGCGTGATTTTACCAATACGATATAATGATGATATAGTTTTATTTTACAACAAAAATGAGTTATGCACCAATTAATGTCACGATCACGCTCAACCGGTATCCGATCGCCCTGTTGTTCAAATTTACTCCCTTTTAGTAATATCCGCAGTGTCGATTAGGATTTCATAAAAACTCAGGCTGTTACATATTTTATAGTACTAAGCGGGAACAGGGAATTATTCCCATGCCGGTTGGGCATCCCTAAGCAACGATTACTCGATTGAGGCTTCACACCCTCATCTTCACTCCTGGCAGAGGATCAAGTGGCGCAAAAAATTTTAGCAATTATAACAAAGTTACAAAAATTTTGTGGGAACATTATGAAAAACACATTGCGGAGCCAGGAACGCAATTTTTTGTTACCCTTCCTGATGTACTCTCTCCCCCGCTGAGAAAATATCCCGTCTCCTCATTAGCCGGCGTGCCTTGAGCAACCATGCTATATGTATAGATATATCGATACGTATATACATCTGCATACGTATTGGAAATATATTTCAACAAACATCACGATATCCCCGCATACGCTATTGTGACCCAAATACCGATCTTTAAATTTAATGTTATAGACCACTATAAGCGTACCAAAGTGTCCTGGATTTGGTTCACGCCAGCGGAATTTTTGCACTTTAAGTCGGTGGTTTTGCAAGTTTATCATTACATATTTCAACACTAAAATTGCTGCAACTTGCTTCCTTATAGTCGATTATTCGGCAGTGAATCTACATCCCAAGCTGGAAGAGCAAGATACGATCTGCCTTCATAGCGTATACCCTAACAATCCTTTCATGCAACCAGCTACTTAAAACGGTAAAATTTTGACACATTGCAGAATTGACCTGATCGTATACATTGTTTTGATGGCCGCGCCGACTTCGTGAGTTGGTATGGGAAAGGCACCTCTATACATATATACTCGCCTACAATTGCACAAAAATGCAGATATGGTTGATGCAATTGCACGTTTTTGTAGATATTGTATCAACAATTGAACACAAGCTATAAATATAGACGCTACCATTGCTCTAGCGGCATAGTCATAGTCATGAATGTTTCACTCGACATGTGATAATGGAAGCGCGCTATTAGCATTTTTGCAGGCAATGGAACGCCGTTGTCTTCATTTAGCGTGCAATGGAAAGCCGTTGTATTCATTTTGCGAGAAATCGTTGTGCGACGTATCTGCTGTGTGCAGTTTGTGCACGCACTTCTGTGTGGCAGACGCATAACTACTACTTAGCTAGAACAGTGTACATAACAAGATACCTTAAGGGAGTTAAGCTAAGAAATAAAATTTGAAACACAATGATATCCGCTAAGACCTTTATTACCAATAAGCGAAGAATCTCGTCAGCGTCGGTATCTACTGTTGAAAGCTTTTGGGCTGCATATAAATCATATTTGCCAAATGTCAAAGCAATCGCAACCAAACAACTCAATAAACAGTTCAAAACGTGTGTACCCTGCAAGGTCGAGACGAAAGTAGCTAATATTGGGTATATGCTGCTCCAAAAAATCACATTAGACTCATCAGCTTTGCGCTATTTCTTTAGTCTTTTTATTTGGCAATGGTTCTGTAAATTCGTAGTCACCACTTTCACCTTCGAATTTTCTTCTAAACCTGTTACTACCCCCAAATGACCAAACTTTGCCCGGATCAACTATATCCAACGCATTTTCGTCCGTGCCTTATTCATCGGAAAGCTAAAGATTTTAATTCGTCGGGGCGGAATAGCAATTTCAGGTTCCACAGATTCGGATCTATATCAACAACTTCTTGCAGACTTATACATTCACGAATACGAGGCATTATACCAAATATTTTCGTATAGATATAAAGTATATAGTGTAGTAACATATATACGCAGTAGTCGCCAATGTACCACCAGTAGAACATCGGTCTTCGAAACTCTTCTCAGGCTCCACTATAATATATCCACAATTCAGTATTGCCATAGCATATCTATAGCTTGTTAAAATAAAATTCAATTTACACCAGAATAAAATCTGTACTTGATGACCTTAGGACAAAGGCATTTGTCGCGTGACGTAACATATACCGAAATCAGGTATATGTATTTGGCGCCACACAGCACAGTCATACCGGGTAACCCAAAATTTAATGCGTTAGAAAATATAGATATATCTGCTTACTACCACTGCCATGCTGACTATCTACAACTTGACGCTAGGACGACTACTGTACAGCAAGCACAATATCATTTACCACTTGTGGAATGTTAGCTGAAAACCCGTAAAAATTGGGTTAAAATAGGAAAAATTGGGATATAATTGGCAAAAATGTCGGTGGGAAGCGAAAGGGGTCTAAACCTATCCCCGAAAATCAACCATATTCGTCAACATTCTGCTGCCTAGCGTCTGCCCCTAAAGCCGACGGACTTGGGAAGCCCAAGGCTAATCCTGTAACTTCTACAGTTGTTCAACAACAAAAAATTACATTTGAATGTATTGTACTCGATTCGACGAATACTCCACGATTGGACGCGATTTGTTCCCTCGCCTTAAGATTCCGAGAAATAGCTCCTCGATAGATGAATGGTTAGTAAATGTGACTTTCACCGGAGCTCTCGGGGTTCAAAACCTCACGGCGACCAATAATTGCACATCGATACTAAAAAGTGCAAACTAATTCACGAAGTGAAGGCCTAAAGGCCCAATGGCAGTTGAGAATGGCAAGGCTGCCAATTTTTATAGCGTTTTGTTTGTTCTTATTTTTATTTTTTAAGTGGTAAAATTCAAGTTGGTTATTTAGGGTTGTTGTGAATACTCCGACCGAAGCGCTCAGAGTTTTCTCGAATGAGGGAAGGGAAGCCTTGAAAAACCAGGGTTTTAGGGGGTGATTAAAAATGGTCAGAATTTTGAAGAAGTTATGAGAAAGAGGTAAAGAGATCATTTAATGAAATGCGTGGAATTTGTTAGACATAAAGAAATTTAGATAAATTTTGATGGAGAAAAGAATTTTAAGTGTATATGGAAGGTGAATTATTGAAAATTTTAATTTTAGAAAAGATTAAAGAAAGGGAAGGTTTGTAGAGTTATAGGAAAAGTGAAAGCGGGAATTTTAAGAAAATGGGATTTTTATGGAGAATTTAGAAAGGAATTATAATAAGACAGCTAAAAAGAACAACATTATAAAAACATGTGTATGTTCACATTATGATGCTAACACCACGTTCTGGCCTATGGGCCCGCTCTTACGTATATAAAATAATTATTTATCCACATAATGAGATAGCTATGTTAATATATAGAGTAAAAACATAAGGGCAATAGAAATTAAGTTTTTTTGAGGGTTCAGTAGGCTACACTGGTAATTCCCGGGCCCAGATCGACGTAACCATCTAAAATAAACCAAAATTCCATCCCAAAATCAAAAATTCGGGTTTGCGTCAAATTATTTATTACACAGTCCCTACCAAATCTATCTTCTTATTTTGGATTTTCTGGGTTTTTGTTTTTGTCGGGGTCCGCTACGCTAACCAGGGTCCCAAGGGTCCAAAAACCTAAAATTCCGTTTTTTCTGGGTTTTTCGCTTTTTCGTATATTACCGCCTCCCTCACTTTTGCGTCCTTGTTCTCTTGTTTTCGTTCAAAGTTATGCTAATTTGCATAATCTTTTTTTGTTTTCATATTAGCTAACAAGAAGTTATCTTCTTTTTGCTTTCAATTTTCAGCTTAGATTTGGGACTCAGGCGGACGTGACGGATTTTGTTACTAGTTGTAATCATTTTATACACATTAGGAGGCTGTAACCAATGTTATTTTATTCGTCGTAGAAATTACCTAACAGTTATGGTCGGGTCTTACAACATACGCGTTGCAGTTTATTGGTATTTATGTGAACGGGTTATGTTACCTTCTCGGCACGAAGTTTTAACTAGTTCTGATTTGTTTTTTGTAGTTTAATGTGGTAATGACGCAAAGAATTGCGTGTACGGATTGCGTACGTGAAACATATTGGCTAGAGGAGCTTACACTCGGCTGCTCTATCAGCCTTTGAGAACATTGTAGGAAACGCCTATGCTCGGGTTTCCAGAATCGCCGCATATTGTTTATTTGAAAGTTTTATATATTGGAGCAAAAAGTGTTGTTCGGAATCGAACTCTTGATTCTCGGTTTTGACATTGTGACGGAAAGAAGTGCGTGGGACAGTGTTTTAAAAATTTTGGACTTATTGCGGAATTTTATATCGTGAATTGGAAAGAACTGAGTACTAGTGGAGTAAGCTGCACAAATAAGTAACCGTATCCTCAAGTACTAAATTATTTAGTAATCCAATTAAAACGCGGATCGAGGAGTGGCGACGGTATATTAGGACCGGTAGTACTAAATGTAGTAAGCTCTAATAATACGTTACAATATCGGCCCTAAAGCGTTGATTGAGTAACCAAAGCCCGGATGAGAGTGTAGGTGGGTTCCGAAGAAATTTAGTAATGCTACTTGTGAAGTCTGGCAGCCAGCCGGGGTCGGCGGAGCAAGTAATATTACCTATTGAGTAGACCGGGCCAGTAAGGGGCGAGGAATCTATAACCCTCTCGAGTCGCCATTAGATCTCACTTACTATTCTTGGCCACCCAGCGGGGGGCCATGGATCTCCCCATTACGAGCAGCCAGCTGGGGCTCGTGTTGAGTAAGAAACTTCAACTGCACAGTAGTCGACCGCTACCGTACAGTTTTAGTAACGTAGTTCAGAAGCCATCCGGAATCGGCTTGTTTAACATAACTGGCACTATTAGCGTAAATCTAAGGCTTAGGTTAAGGTAATCAAATACTCGCACAGTGTGTCAGGCAGCCGTGGGCGTGATGTGTCAACCCACAAGGGCTTTGTTAAAGTAGCAGATAACCTAACCTAAAACTACTATCGCTCAAAACTACTTCCTAAACAGTTGCTATAACATAGGTTTAAGAACTTAGACCCAAGCACTAGGTAGCTTTAATTTAACCTAAATAGAAAATAATAGCGTTAGGGATTGTCTTGCGGAAGCTGAAACGAGTGGCCGAGCAATATTGAAGAGCTAAAAGTCACGCTGTGCAGAAGTGAAAAGTCAGACTGTGCAAGACTATCTCGATTGGATCATTTCTGTTATCAATCAAGGAGACTTCGTCGACGTCATTTATCTTGATCTCAAAAAGCTTTCGGGCGCGAAACTAAAATCATTTGGAATAGAAGGAAATCTCCTTTTGTGGATGATTTCCTTTCTTTGTGAACGACGTCAACGAGCTGTCATCCGAAATTCATTCTCTCCGTGTAAATACGTAAACTGCGGGGTCCCCTAAGGATCCGTTCTTGGGCCACTCTTATTCCTTTTTTATGTCAACGATGCCGTCAATTTCATTAACAGCAAGATCTGTATGTTTGCAGACGATACAAAAATACTTCGCAAAATGAACGCCAAATACCCTCAACTCGATATTCACGACTTTTCTGCCGACATCGACAATGTATCAGAGTGGGCCTCAGTCGGTCTCATGGAATTTAGCAAATTCAAATGCGTTTGCCTGCATTTTGGAGGCAAAAATGCTAATCATACATACGCTATTGACGGCACTGACATTTCTTCTGTCCCAAGTGAAAAGATCTTGGTGTCAGAATAAGCTGCTCACTAAAAAGTTCGGATCACTGCGCCGATGTGGTCAATTCAGCACAGAAATCTCTTGACGTCATTAAAAGCTCTTTCCAATTCATAAACAAAGCTATCTTCCTTCCTCTATATACCTCTATGGTTAGATCACGACTTGAATACGCAAGCTGCGCCTGGTGTTATTATGCCAGAAACATAAAACTACCCGAAGGAGTACAAAGGCGCACGACTAACTTGTACCGGCCATCCGTCATCTATCATACGAACAACGATTTGAATACCTGAAACTTCAGACATTACAAACGAAACGACTATGTCCTGGTATGATTGTCATCTATAAGATGGGCAAAAATCTCGTCGATCTTCCACTCTCTCGTTTCTTCGAAGTCATCACTGACGAACGAACTCGTCGTCAAAATCCCATACAATTGGGTCCCAAACACACACCATATCTTGACTGCTCTCGGTACGCCTTCGCCTATCGGACCGTTGCTTTCTGGAACAGTCTCTTACGCGACGTCATCGAAGCAAAATCGCTAGTTAATTATAAGGAACGGCTCCATGACTCTGGATGGCTACCACCCATCTGAAAGTATCTCTGGGTGGTCCGTGTGTATTTTGCAGAAAAAATCCCATCCGAAACAACAGCGAATCAACGAATCATGATATCAATGTTTGCAAGCCGACCATCGGCTTTTGCTCTTGCTCACGAAACCACCATCATTACAACTTACCAGTATATGCGAGGAAGATCATATTTGATGAGTTAAGAGTGACAGGTATAGGCCTAACGTGATCAAAAATTACGGTACTAAAGAATAGTGCCGCGGCTTTTCAATGCGGATAGTAAAGCATAGTGCCACAAGAGATATACGGGTATAACGGCAGTGCCTTAATATTTATATCATTTCGCAATAAACATTCTTTATAAGTGTCTGTTGCCAATTATCTGGAACACGAGCAATTACAGCCGAGCAAGGATCACGCCGCATCGCAAAATATAGGGCACGAGTACTGATCACGAAAAGAAAGACACGCGCCGTATAAAGCGTCCTACCGGCATTCTACTAGCCGCACCTCGGATCACACATCTTCGGTGACTAATTTTTCTTTCCCATTTAATACCTATAGCCGTCATAACTAAAAATACCCACCAATCCCTACACCTTTTGATCTTAAAAATATATATAACAGTTTTGTCTTAATCTTCATATTTGACATCAATTTACTTAACTAGTTAACATAAGTTTGGCTTTTGTTTTTAGTTTCAGTTAGTGATTGACTGGATCGTCGTGATTACGGGTGTTGTTCATGTTCGAACTTGAGCGCTTGCTTTGCTTTTCTCTACATATTAGTCTAGTAAAGTCTTATTACGCGTATCTTATTAAGTCTGTAAATGATTACTATCCTTATGTGCGTAAAGAATTACGCTAGATTTTGTATTGTTTTAAATTAATGCGGACCGGATTACATAGCTACTGATATTAATTTAGCTTGGTATAACGGTTACGGTTGTGTTTTATGAGCGTCGACACGATTGTTTTAAAGTTTGGCTGATGGTTTTCAAGGTTTCTATTGGCTGTCTCTGGTATTAATAGCAATAAGCGTAAAGAATTTTCGTGCTCAATTTTTGCTATCGTGGTTTGTAAATGTTTGTGCTTCTATTTAAAGAATTGTACGCCCTTGGCTCAGAGATTTGACACATAGGTACCGTATCGGGAAATAAGTATTTAGAAAACTTCATTGTCTATTTTCAAACTGCGTCGTTCGCGATAACGATCCACACCGCTGAAAATAGTGGAGTTGCTGTTGGAACAGATCGTACCGCCCCACGGCGATCCCCGGGCAATACTGTCCGACCAACGGTTATACGTCGGAATTGTTCGAAGCTGAGACGGCTGTAAGCGGACAACGAGTATATTGTTTATTCTACGCCTTAGCAACAAACCAATGGGTTGGTTGAGCGTTGGAAACAAAAGAGTGGGCGATTAAACCAGCGGCGGAACAGACGCCAAAGGCGTGAGATCATTTGATACGTCGATCAACGCGCCGAACGCCATTTTTTACGGCGTGACCATGATCTTGCGGGCGACAACCAATGGATGGCTACTGAGGTTGCTACTGGTGTCGACACTTACACGTCGCGAATGTTGGAGATGATAAAAGCGTTAAAAGGATTACACATAATATATACCTTGATCGGCGCGCCTGAATTCGCAATTTCATCCCAGGTGATTTGTTACATGTTACCATGTTACAGTTACCATGAGGTGGCGAGAATGAATTGATCTGAAACATAATGAATAAATTTTACCCTAATTTCGACCACTTCATCGGATTATCAAAGTTAGCGGCTCATATATTGCGGTGTTCCGAGGGGATTGTAATCGCAGGGCCCCTTGGTTTATAATTAGGCCCTGGTGGAAACTCAATCTTACATTGACTAAGAGCACGTGATTCCGGGAAACACATCACGATGACTATTGCGGAGAATGCAACGGAAGCTGCAACGAGGACGTAGAGATGATGTGGGATGAACCCTGCTTTGAGTTTGATTATTGCCAGTATGGTACCATCAAGTTTCCGTTGAGCTAAAGGATGAACCAAGATCCCCAATTTCGTACTGCTGTGCATGTCAAACTCGTTTAGGGATGGACTGGAGGATTTTGGAATTAGTCGTTCTTCTTATGGATTTCACGAATTCATGAGCAGAACGCAGCCGTTTCCTTTGGAGCATCTCTCAATTATGACAATTTCATGAATTTGTGCTGTCGGATTTGACTCTCAATGTCCCTGATCTCACCCTACAAGCCGTAAGTCAGGGACCGCTACAAATTGCATAAAATTAGTACTGGTACGTTTTCCGCCAAAATGATCTTGTATCCATACGTACCGCGATTCTCTCCCTTGTTATTTAGAATATTTACACACGAAAATTTAAAATCATGATAGAATTTGTGTCTAATTTTGATATATATATATTTGATGAAAGTGTTGATTTATGGAGGTTAATGACAGTTGTAAAGTTGTAACCGAGAACAGATGACGTTATTATCGTTGATTTTTATATTATTGTCGTGTAGTAGTTTGTTTCGAATCCTTTGATGGCTCACTGGCGTATTTACCAAAGCTTTAACTTGCGAAATGGCGTTATTTTCAAGGAAAGTGGATCCCTGGGAGCATCCCGTGCCCCTTTTGTATAGGAATAAGCGTAAGGTTGTCGGGTTAGTTGCATTCCCTGAGAAGGATACTTTATGACGCCCACGTCAGACGTATAACGCAGTGAACACATTCACATTAGTTTCGTATAGTTACACATATATCAGGAAATAACCGGAAACGAAATTTACCGGAACCGGAACTTGGTCTTTGAAACTTATATATAGTAAAACAGATGGAGGACGAAATAAAGGCACTGTGGATCTAAAATGTGTTAAAAATAAATTTTGCATTAAAATTAGTGTATTGCGGTGACATTATTGCCTCAATGGGATTTTGAAGAGCCTTAGGAAGCTGAAATATTTATCGATCAAGATGTCGCTTCTTTGGAGTCCTAGCTGAAAACTGCATTCCGCTGTACAGGATTGTGTAAATCGTGTCAAGCTGAATGTTTTTGTAACGCATGGAGCGTAGACTAGACAATTTTGCCCTGCCTCCAATCGCCTCCCTTTGCGAGACATACGTTCGTTGCCTGTTATTTTGCAGGAAACTTGAAATTATTGGTTTATAGGGTTCTAAAAGAAAATCAAAAGGTATACTATAATTTTTTGATAATTTTCCAAAGACATGGTTCAGGCTAGCATTGGGCAACCACTGTCCATCAGTTAGATGATAATGATTTTCTGATTAGAATGTTATAAATGAGACTAAGAAAACTAAAATGAAACTAAGATACTGCTCGTGCAGTTTCAATACATACAGTTCGTTTTCAAGAACGCAGCTTCTGGCTACTTTGAAAATATGTTACTTTATTCCAACGTAGATTGTTTATAAAGTTTACAAGCGCACTGGCTGGTGCTTCACGCAATTTATATTAGCCAAACTTACAGATGAGTACTTCAATATATAATCCATACTCTGTTATGTATATCAAGTTGGACCAGCCCAATTCTAAGATATGTCGCAGATTTCTGAATGGGTAAGCTGCTACAAGCATCGACCTAGCTTTGTTCTGCTAAGAAACTCCTGCTGGATGAAGATGAAAATTCTTATTGAAATTGCGTCCTACTTACTTTTCACAGAATAATTTGTTGAGTTAGCCTTTTATTGAAATTGTGTCTTACATACTTATCACAAAATAATTTGCTGAGTCAGCCTTTTATTATGTTTGGTTGTGTTACAACTTGATCATTGTGTACACCTTTAACGCATTATTTAACCAAAAATTAAAGCAAAAAATGGGGGCAATTTTAAACAAAATTTTTAAACTGAAATTCCGGTTCCTGTATGGTTTTGCCTTTTGCTGGAACCGCAACCGGAACGCGATTTTCGCCGGAACGGAATCGCAATTCCGGTTGCTCACTGACATATATACATATACAAATTTCCAGGGTTCGCGCCGTCCAATAAGCATATGTAATAGCGTAGTTTGGTTCTATTAGTTCTCACCAAATGCTCATCAAAATTTTAATGTCCCCAGTCGTTTGAAGCAAAGTGTTTAGCGTATTGTCATATTTAGAAACGCTCTCTGCAACTTTTAGCGTCGCTGTCCATAGCCCCTCTCAAAAGCATCATGCCGTATTTTATTATTTAGTGTAAAGATACTGAAAAGATGGCCTCGCCCGGGTTATAGACTGTATCCATCGCGTTGTAGCTACTTATATAATATTCGTTTTGAATATGTCGTTGTCATTGGCGTTGTTGTATTGTGCCTTTGCATTCTCGGCGGTAAGATAGAATCGCCGATATGCCCGAGAATATGGGATGGTAGATGTTTTATAGTTGTACCTTTGAAATTTTGAGTAAAGTTTTAGTGCGCTAAGGAAGATTCTTTAGAAGCCGTTTTGGGTTTGGCCTAAGTCTTAGAAGAACCGTAAGCCGGCGCAAAACAATTTGAAGTCGATGCAAAATGGTATTAAGCCATACTGCCATATGCATAACCGGATACTGCCAGCATGCACCCAAACTTCCTAAATGAGGTTTTGAAATAGAAATATTTACCAAATTTTGGTCAAAAATTAAATACTGTAAACAATCTGGTAATCTTACGTACGAGCGTTTAATTTTGTCGATGTAGGGTGAAACTACTACGGCTAATATACAACATACACGTTGTTATATATAACGTTATATAATAGCAGCAGATGAAGTAATGCTCGCTAATATCTTTAGTTAAATTATGTGGTGTATTCTTGTGTATTTTTTGCAGTGACAACCGAATTAGCACGTGTTGTTTGCATGGTTGTTTCGCAACAAACAGTATTGATGGTTGTTCACATTTAATACACAACATGTGCGAGGTTGAGCCTTTATTCAAAATTGGAATTATGGTCAGATAGAAATGCAGTTGTCGCCTGCCCACCGCTACGGTGGTCTAAGGCTGCGGCAGGAGTCAACTGGTGGCGTGCATATCTTCTCGTTCAAATATCAGGAGAGAATGCTTTTTTATTATCGCCCCCCGTTTCACTGTCGTGTATGGATGCAACGCATCGCTGCAACAACAACTATACATTTCTCGATTTTGAAAACTTACCATAACAACAACAACAACGACATTGGACGCGAAAACTGACTTTGCTCAAAATGTTGCGACCATTGGTTTAGAGACCAACTGTAGCTATTATATCGAGTACTTTGACGTTCTTGCTAAAATTATATGATTCGAATTTGTTTTTATTTGCATTATTTTCATGTTTGTCAACACTGCTTGTCAGCACAGCACAGGCTTTTTCGTGTTTAGTACAGGCTTTTTCGTGTTTGAATACCTTGTGTAAGGTTGGGTGACCGTTGGATTCCTGAACGGCATCACCTAAGAAAGGGAAATGTCGGATACCCACACAGCTTATCTTGTCGCTTTCTTCTGTCATCGATCGCTAAGTAATTAGCTGTCATCTTCCATTGTTCTGAACTATGCTAAAATTCCCAACTTCCTTTGTCTATCTTTCCTCCTCATTTCGTTTTTATCATTCCGAAATATCTTTCTACTCTTCCTTAAGCTTTTTCAAATCGCCCTTCCTTCCCGTTTTCACTTCCCTATCTACTCAATACCACATACTTATTTTCGCTTCTTTGTCGTTTGATGCTTTTTTCTTAACTATTGGCTTGTCCCAGCCCCTTCTGTTTCCATTTGTTAACTAAATTTCTTTCTATACTTCGTGCCTTCTTTATTTCCATACTTTATGGGTGTTTTGGTCTTATTTTGTAGAACAATTCATCCTCTACGTAGCTAAAACGGTGTGCTGTTATTGACATTATTTACGCCTCATGATTTGGTCGAACGTTTTTTCAATGAACCCATGGACCCAAAATACACGAAAATTGTAATACCTTGACAACTGCTTGAGTTATATAGGTGTGTTTTCTCACATTTTGCAGAGCAATTTATCCAATCCCTTTATGTACTTGAACATTTAGAGCACAATAATCGGGTCTATGTATCTTCTCAATTACTCAAGCAACATGGATATACGGTGGCGTAGAGCTGTGCACGTGCACATATCTCTAATTTACATATTCAATACTCAGAATTCAAAATCTTTGCAATAGGACAAGCTAGCAGTAGCTACTATATTCATAGATCTTCAACATGATTATCTGGCCTGCCTGTCCACATTGGGGGACTCCCCCACTTTCAAATCCCCAATGGTCGTGATATTTACCTCCATGTCCGTCCCCCCCCCGCTCAGCCCAAACCCCCCATGTTCAACTAATTCCAAAAATTTTTTATGTCTGAAAATTTATTTTTTTATTTGCAAATTGTTTTTAAACACTAATTACCACTATTTATGATGCTATGATACCGTTTTTAGCTTGAAAATACATTCACGGTACTAAAAGTACATGAAATTATGCAAATATTTGGTATTTTTAAGCAAAATCTATCCCCTCCCCACTTATAATTTTCCCTCATGAACCAACATGGAGCGCCCCGATGTTCTCCCACTTTTCGGAGGGCTGAGGACGGGCTATATTGTGCATGTCCCCCAAATGTATAATTTTAAAGCAAGAATATACAAACTAAATTTTAGTTTATCAGCATCATGTTTTGATCCCGATTAATGATATCCGAAAAAATTTTCACTTTAATATCGCCATCAGATTGTACATCAATTTTAGCAAGAAAATTGTACTAAATACGATATTCCAGATGTTTCTATTAAAACACACAGTATAAATAATCTCACTATGGCACCGGTAATTTTTTATATATATAATTTTATTATTGAAACAGGGCGAGTGAAGCGCGTGGAGTTTCCAATGAGGGCGCTACGAGGAAAATCGTGAAAATTTCTTTTTTGCCTGTTGCTGTCATTCATAACTGATTTTCGAATGAATAAATTTTAACAAATTTTTATTCGATAGCAAAAGTGACGGCGATGAGCGATTTAGTTGACACGAACAGCTCCGACCCTGTCTTCTTGGCCAAAATGGCAAGAAACAAGTTTTTAAGGTTCTTTGCAAAATCTGACCATACCGGTACCAGTATTTCGCAGCGCATATCTCGCGACAAAGGCTTCGTATCGAAAAAATCGAGACCTACCACTTCGCTGAATGCGATTTTTTGTGGGGCCATATTCGACCGCTGTGGTCCCGAATACAGTTTTTTCAAAATGGACCCTGGGTCCAGCATTATTACATAATTACAAATATATTAAATTATTCTCTGCCTGTCCCAACCCGGACAAACGATGATGGCCATCTGTGAAACAAGCAGCAAGCAACTATATACAGATGTAAGCACAAACGGCTATTATAAGCCTGTACTTTCTAATAGAATTTATTAGCAGACATGTCTCCGAAGTCGAAACTGTCCTGGCTCCAGCAAAAATTTTTTGGGTCCACGTAAAAATATTTGGGTCCAGACGCATCTGTGGGCCCAAAAAACCTTGCCCGAATATGGTTCATCGAACCTCTGCCAGAAACAGTGTTTTTCCAGATTTCGCCCTGTTCTGTCTTTGTTTGGTACATGGCATCAAAAATATTATTATAGCGGTATTTAGGTACGCTGAATACGATGGTTAGGTTATCGAGAGACCAGCACAAATACTAGATATGTTGTCAGTTATTTCAGATGGTTTTAGGATTTTCAGTGTGTTCAGGGTTAAAGAGTTTTTAAAGTGGATATACCTCAAATGTAGCCTATTAAAGATTAAGCAAAACGATAAGTTAAATATGAAGCCACACACGCTCCATTTTACCCTCGCTTTTGAGATATATACTAGTTTTAACGACTGTATATCATTCATATGCGGAGTACAGAGTTTTAATAATTTGTTGTGGTCTGGTTTTTAACATTTTAACAAGTAAAACAACTTATATATATTTGTAGTAAGTGGTGAGAGGTAACGGCTTTGAACATTGCGCCGTAAGAGGGTTCGAGTAAAGAACGGTATAAGCGAACATTGAAAATCCTGCATTCCACGGGGGTTCGCTTTCAGTTGTTTTCGATATAATCAGAACGTAGTGAAACGTAGTGGGGATTGTGTGTTGCAGGGGTGAAATCTTCCAAATTCCGTCTGTGTGTGTGTGATCGGCCATATCGCGGGAACGACATAACCGATTTTCATAATCATGGGCTCATTCGAACCGGCATAATCGATTTACCGTGTTTATCCCGAGCATTTTTTTGATTTGTGGTCTGGTTTCGAGGTCAGGGGTCAAAATGTGGGTTTTTTGCCCCATTTTACCCCATTTTAGTACCCTTCACGGAAGCAAGGTTATTTTTATCGTAACTTTCGAAATTCTTTCTCTCGTTAGTTATATTTCATAGTAAAACGATAAATACAGATGCTTCTTTTTTCTTTTTCGATTAAGGCTCGGGTTCTGGATTTATGGGGTTTGAAATAGATGGGTATGGCATCCCAGTGGTTCCTCGACCAAAAATTTAAAAATTTGTTCTGACGTCTTGGGTATCTGATAAGTGTCATCTGGGGGTTTTTGGGCAGGGGAAACTCATTATCGGGGTTGGTTTTGCTCTGTGATCCATGGTTCTATAAGTACGGAGATATGACGTCCCATGGTTCGGGGTTACAGAACAAAATGAGAGTTTTTTTACCACATTTTAGTACACTTCACGGAAGCAAGGTTATTTTATCTTAACCTTCGAATTTTGTTCTGGTTGGTTTTACTTCATTGTAAAATTATAAATGCCGATGCCTTTTTTTGTTTTTCGGTTAAGGCTCTGGTTCTAGAGTTATGGGGTTTGAGGTATGGTGCCCAATGGTTCCTCGACCCAAAATTCTGAAATTTGTTCTGACGTCCTGGCCGGCTGAAAAGTTTCACTTGGGGGTTTTCGGGCATGGAAAACTCATTGCCTGTGTTGGTTTTCCTCTGTGACCCATGGTTCCATAGGTACAGGGGTATCGCGCCCCCAAAAGTTAGGGGTCAGAGGTCAAAATGAGGGTTTTACTATATTTTAGTACCCTTCACGGAAGCAAGGTTATTTTTATCTTAACTTTAGCATCTTTTCTCTGCCTGGTTTTATTTCATAGTAAAATGACAAATGCCGATGCCTCTTTTTTGTTTTTCGATTAAGGGTCTGGTTCTAGAGTTATAAGGCTTGAGGTAATTTGCCCCAATGATTCCTCTGCCCAAAGTTTGAAAATTTGTTCTGGGCGGCTGAGAAATTTATCTTGGGGGTTTTCGGGCATGGGAAACTCATTTCCAGTGTTGGTTTTGCTCTGTGACTCATGGTTCCATGGGTACGGGGGTGTGGTGCCCCCATGTTTCGTCGATTCAAAATTCCCAATTGTGACGTACTGGGATGCTGATACCTTGCACTGGGGATTTTTCGGGCATGGGAAACTTATTTCCGCTGTTAGTTTTGTTCTAACTTGTGCGGTATTGTGTGATATCCACATATTATAGCATATCGACATATGCTATCGAGAGTTGATTGGCTGTGCACGCAAAAAGCGTAGGTGTACCTAATGCTTCACTACATTCTGCAATATCAATAGAGTTACTAGTATGTTTATGAATGAAATAACAAATTACACAGGTAAACACTGTAAAAAAACTGGTTTACACATGGCATAGGTGTCCTGTTTATTTTCGGTATTTTATTAGTGAGTCAAATAAAATTACCGTTTTGGCTGAATAAGCATTTTCCATTTTATAACAAAATACATAATTTTATCATGGTATATATAATCACCGGGATTGCTACATAGGTTTCTTTGTGCAATGCCCGTTTAGGGATTTTTTCATTGTTTGTGGAATTGTATTATATACTAGTAGTAGTAATAGCTTTATTATGAAACGACTGGCATTACGTATAACAGATCTCGTTCATAGAGAAACTCGTCAAATAGGAAAACAGTCAGTAAAGCATCAGTAAATCAGTCTCAGACTTGTGAGCAAAGCGTTAGTGATTGCAGATATAAAAAACAAACTACCCGTTGCTCGAAGACCGCTTCGCTGAAATGCATTAGCTAGTAGTATTAGTATTTGCATTAGCTAGCCGTGTTCGTAAAAGTTCAACCGTCCTTTCGCCTGATGTTGCTAGGTGGCGTTATGTCGGTTATCGGCGTCACAGTGTGCTAAAGATGGAAGTGAACATGTATTAAGACATTAGTTTATCATATATAGTCAGTCGGGGTAAAAAAAACATTTTTTGTAAACCTTGATTTTTTGGAAAACTGGCTAGTAACTGACGGTCCTTGTTTGTTGCGCAACTTAGGAACCGTGCCAAGCCGTGTTATCGCACGAGCATTTGCGTGCTTCCATCAGCCAGTTCTGCGCTAGAATGCAAAAAATGATGTTTTTTTTACACCGAGCAAAAGGTAAAAAAAACACACTGGGGGTAAAAAAACATATGTTGTTCTCGAACCCCTATGCTCTCGGGAGGCACAAGGAGGAGGTATACTTGTAGGATATTAGCAGCAGACCAAGCAGGGTAGGAATGCTTGAGACTAGATCCCTGTGCGGGGGAAGAAAAACTTATATTTTCATCATAACGCAAAATGTCTAAGTAGATAAATCTTCGAAGATGTGTAACGACGTTTGTTGGAGTATCTACAGCTGCAACGACGATAGGATGACTTCTTATTTGACACGCGACACATATAATACTCTGGAACAGTACATTTGCTGCTGCTGCCGCTATATGCAACACTACGTACACATATATATTAAGCAATTCTGACTTCGGCGCGGACGCCTCGAAGCCTGATACAGATGTAGGTATAAAGCGTAATACGCTTACATTTATTGCGAAATCCTTTGTCCAATTGTCATCAGTTGGTGCCTTGTTGTGGACGTGTCGGATCGTTCCTGAAACAGACGGCACGGCAGCAGCAGCAGCAAATATACCAAAGTTGGAGGCCAGCAGTGAATAAGCTGTCGTCGTGGCAGCGGTGGATAAGTCCGAACAAATGTATACGTCGAATGTGAAAAATTGAAGCAAATATATAGCGTTCGGGATTTTCCGTTCAAGAGACAAGCCGCAAACATCGGGTTTCGCCAAAACCGTCAAAAATTTTACGCCTGATCAAGATTGGAAACCTTCGCGCTTACCAGTTATGCGAGAAGTGCCGCTAATATGCGAACGGACACTCCCCCTCGTGGGAATAATTAGTGTTTAGGGCACGGCAGGCCGAACCTTGACAAGCGCATGAATCGTGACTGCGCTGTTGACTCACTGCCGAACTTAAACAAATCTTTTCCTCCGCGACCCTTTGTTAGGACCGGTTGCTCAGGCCCGTGGAAACAGTCTTTACAGGCCACAGAGCTGCAGTCCTCCGAAGCAGGCCAGTCCCACAATACCTTTTCAGGATCGCTCGAAGGTTCCTTACGATGTAGAAATTTGAGTTTGACCACGGTAGGCTTATCGTTAATTGGATATTCCACCACCTTTCCCCAATAATAGGTACGCGGCTGATGCCAGAAGACAGCATAGAATTGTCCCACGGAAAACTGATCCAATTGAGGTATTTCATGTGACAAGATGTCGCGTTCGGCTGAATCCTTGACGCTAGTTTGAAGCCTTTCAGATGTTGAAATATCCAACTCGGACTCATCTGAAGATTCGTGTTCACAGTTGTCTGATTCGTCATCAGAAATATCAGCTAGCCTGGCGAATTTCTTACTCCCGGTTTTATTTCTGGTTGTTTTTTGGTGTTTTTCACCGGTTTCAGCCTCCTGCTTGTTTTTTTTTTACTGTCGGCCTTCTCCCGTAGTTGACGAACATATGCGGCATCAGTAATAATCGCTCCATGCATTGAGACGCGATGACGTTTAGCTGGAGGAGCGGTGCTTGGTCTGCCTCGTGATTTTATGACAGCTTCGAACGTTGTCTCGTCTTCTTTTGGCACCAACGTGATCGAATAACGCATGCTAGGGGGCGCATGTCGCTGGAGCGCCCGGGTGAGAGCCTGCGGATCCTCCAGAATGTAGCCTGGTGTTGCATGGCCGTAGGACGACGAAGCCTGTGAGCTAGCAGTGGATGGAGTAGTGGGTACGCCGGATGGAGCCCGTGGTGTATGATATAAATTTCGATCCGAAGCACTGCTCGTAAACACGCTGACACGGATAGATGAAGAGCAACAAGGTACTTCCGCACCGCCTTCCGCTATTGGCTCATCCACAGCGACGGCATCAGGAATTGCGGTTTCAAGAGGTGGTATTTCTGGATCTCCGTCCTCGTTGACCGGCCGGCCGACATCACACCATCGTTGGTAAGACTTCAGTTTAACCTTATCGAGGCGAGCAACGTTGTATTTATCACGATTTGGAGGATGAATACCGGTGGCGTTAAATCCAGCCTTAATGTTGCGCTCGCTTAGCCCTAACCGCCAAATTTTAGACAGAAGGTTGACAAACGCGGCTTTCCGCAGGGGCTCCCGCGCCCCCGTTTCGTGAACACGTTGGGTTAGCTGCTTTTCGTAATACGTTTTGAGCGGCGCAAAACAGGCCACGTCTAGTGGTTGAAGCGTGTCCGTTGTGTGTGCAGGAAGTTTCATGATTGAAATGTTTTCCTGTTGTGCAAGCTCAATGGTTTGCAAGGATGTGTGAGTAAGGTGCCCATCGACAATCAACAAAAGTGATCGAATGTCAGCTGTTTTCTGGCAAAAATCCTTAAACCAGTCGTGGAAGATCTCTATGGTTATCCAACCGGAATCACTGACGGCATATGTAGTTTCAGGTAACGCCTCGTCGCCACGCCAAGTACTCTGCATGTTTTTCCCCCGAAATATTACCAGATGATCCAAACACTGTCCGTTGGCGCTACAACATGCTAGAACAGTGGTGTTCTCGCGATTAGCGCCACAAGTGATACTGAACGTTTCCTCTCCAACGGCAGAAACTACTCGGCATTTTGATGGATCTGTCGGAAACCCGCTTTCGTCAGCATTGTAGATGCATTCGGGTCGATCGCGAATACCGAGGCGATTGAGTTCGGCTTCAAGCATGTCATAAAATCCATAAACCACAAATGGATCCGACGTCACGTTTTTTCGCGCAACCTGCATAGGTCGACTTTTCTTCAGGGCCAGCTGATGCCGTTTCATGAACGAGTTTGCCCAGTCAGTTCCAGGCATGTTGTCGACAAATCTGGTAGTCAACTCGTTGGCGACAATGTAATCTTTGATGATGCAGCGCAGTTCAATAACTGTAGGACCCAAACCCGATCTAGCCATTATTCGAACGTAGCCGGCGAGCTTAGTTTCTAGTTCAAGAGAAAGTTCGGGCTTACGACCCTGTTTCCGAAGCGTAATTAAACCCTTAGCAGCCATAACTCGTTGTCGAAGCATGGGCACCGACATACCGGGATAACAGTTAGCCGTAGTTTGTACTTTCGCACCGCTAAGCACCTTATTCACGGCTTCTTGCACCGCGAACTCTGTGTACAGTTTTTTAGATACGTATTTTTTACCCATATTTTGCAATACTAGGTTATATTTGATAGTATTTGCATAGTTAACTCAGCATATAGGTACCTGTGTATATCGAAATTCCTAAAAATATAGAAGGAATATGTAATTACTACTTACTGCGCTCATGTTCAGCTCGATTACGTCACAGTATAACATGCGGATACTAGCTAATATACGTATTTTATGTGATGTTGCTCCTCACAATAGTTCAGGGTAAAAAAACACACGCAGGGTAAAAAAAATAGTGTTTTTTATTACCCGCGCCCGTTGAAATACTTGGGGTAAAAAAACACATCGCCACTGGCCAGCTATGACTCAACAGAGGAAGGAGTTCTAGTCTATCATGAAGCGGGACGTCTACTAGCTAAGTAACACCCACCACATCTTTCTGGCTCCAACAGAACTTCGGAGAAACAAAAGTTTATGCGTTGTGTCTTAAACTTTTTTTCGCATTTTTTTGGGTTCAGTTAGATTTCCCTCTCGTGCGGGCTTATTTGGGAAAGTTTACTGCTCTTTTCTATGTATTATATAGACCAGTATCACGGCTACATATCGCGATAATAACCACTTCATTATCTATGTGTTTTAAAATTTACAGGGGGATGTTTTTTTACCCCGACTTGGTAGGTGTTTTTTTTACCCGGTCTGACTATATATACGCTGTGTTACAAAAGCAATAACAACCGATAGTGAATAGTGTTTCTACTTAACACGGTTCTTGTATAAATCAGGGAGTAACCTGAATTCCGGTTCCGGCGAAAATCGTGTTCCGCTAGCGGTTCCTGCAAAGGGCAAAAACCATACCGGAACCGGAATTCCGGTTTAAAAATTTTGTAAGAAATTTTTCACATTTTTGTTTCATCTGTTGTCCAAACATTATGTAATATATAGACGATGACCAATTTCCAATACAACTAAGCGAAAGAAAAGATTAACTCAGCAATTTACAGTGTGAAAGGTAAGTAAAGCACATAATTTCAGCAGGAATTTTTATGTTAACCCGCAGGAGACTAAACAGCGTCTCTGATCACTGATCAGAAAATTACCTTCTAGCTATTATTTTCTCTTAGAATCATATAAACCAATAATTTCAAGTGTCTTACAGAAGAACATGGTAACAAACATAATAATTAGTAAAGGGAGGCGACTTGAAACATAGCGAAAGTGTTTCTTTTACAAAGCGAAAGTGTTTATTCTAGCTGCATGAGTTATAAGCACATTCATTTTGACGCAATATACGCAAGGGTGTATAGTGGAAGGCAATTTTTCTCTTGGGTCCCAAAACTGACATATTGATCGATAAATAAACATTATTTAGCTTCCTCAGTCTCTTTAAAGTTCCAGAAAAGCAATAATGCCGTTACAATACATTAAGTTTAATGTAAAAGTTATTTTTAACACACTTTAAATCCACTGTATCTGCATTTCTTCCTTCGTCTGTTTTACTATATACAGGCTTCGGAGACCAGGTTCCGGTTGCTGGTTTCTTTTCCGGTAAATTTCAGTTCCGGTTATTCCCTGGTATAAATGAAAATTTTTATGAAATGTAAGAAATTATATCAAGAAATTAATAGTTTTGTTGTAGATAATTTCATTGAAACGAGGCAAATCAACCGAAGATCCAGGGCAAAATTTTCAAATTTCATTAACGCCACGGTCGGTGAAGACAACTGGCAGTATATGTCTTATGGCTGTACTTTGTCTGTTATTTGTGAATATCTCGCCAAGCTTATTGTGAGTTTTATAGATTACTCATACGATGAAATGTAGAGAAGTGTAACATTGCTTTTTTAAAAAGTTAGTGTCTTTCTACGTTTCTATCGCTTATAGTGTTTTTTAGTCTTTTTGAACTTGAAGTAGGAAAAACTTGCTTAAATAAAAATGTTTATAAATAATATGTTATTGAAATTTGATGGACTTCTAAAGCATGTGTGAACTTTTTATTAATTTCACCAGTTCCTACTTCAGGCATTTTTATATCGGTCAATTGTTATTGATACAAATATGCCATAAGCAGTTATTGGAATAAATTATTAACAATCTATTTTTGTATAATAAACAGAACATAATTGTAATGCTACTTTTCCCCGATTTTGAAATTTATCGTTATTGTTTCTGTATATAAAGTTGTTGCATCCACGTTATTTAACATTCTATATCATGACGGTCCTGTGGTTTTCGAATCATCACGAGTATATTAACACATCCAAAATAATGATTGTCAATTATGTTTCTACGCATTATGTATATGTAGCGTTCCCAGTGGTTTGGTTTGTTTTACGCAGACTTATTGTTTTACCATTGTACTCTAGTAATGTGCGACTAAACTTAAAGTGACCCCACTAACCATCCTATTTTGCAATTCTCGATGTCGAATCCACATCCATTGTTACGGAACAAATAGGATATTCGATTTAATTCCTTGCTAGAGCATACGTAAAGGTTTTCATTCTGGTTATGACAATTACGCTGTAACATTTCATCGCATTAAAACAAGATTCGCCTCTGTTCGCGAACAAATTTAATGCAACTGTGACGTAATAAACGGGGCGGTCATATTATTTATCAATTACTGTTCGCGAACAAGCCCCTTGTTAATAGAAATCTACAAAATTCTGTTCCCGAACATATTTGATATTCGTGAACAAAAAGTAGCATTTTCTGACCAACAAGAAAATGTTCGGTGATGAAAATTTTTGCAAAAAAACAAAATTGGGTGGTCAGCGGGGTCAAATAGGGTCTAACATTGGAGCGCAGGGAACTACTGTCATACTCTTCCCAAATACAGTCTTGGTGTTATTGATAGGTTTGATAATGATATATGTATGCTTCTGTTTTTATAAAGGTGAGACTAAAATACCCACATACAACATTTTAACACGATTGTTTACGGTGACTATAAATGACGCGGATATTATGGTATCAATTTCGCTTCTCTATTTAAAAGAGTTGGTTTTAACTTCAGTTCCCGAAAGATGAAAAGAATTTCATCTTTCTTAAAACGACTGTTTTTATATTGAGTTATTGGCGGCAATTTTTAAACCCGTTAGAATATTTTAAAACTGTTTAAAATTTAAAAAAACCGGTAATTTTAAAACCTGTTAAACACATACACTTAATACTAATCTGATTGATTTTAACTTCACGTAGTTGATCGTATGATAGTTGCAACTTGATTAAAATTCTTTATACTTAAGTGCAATTAAATCGAGTGAAACAACACACACAAATGTTAAGTTAGAATCAGTTTTGTTTATGAAATGAATTCAAATCGAGTCGATTAGAATCGATTAGGAATAAAAGTGATTTTAGAACAGAACTGGAATTGATTTCATCTTTCATTTTTACGATATCACTGCATACATCTTATCGCAATTCCGGATTACATAGCCACACGATGGTCTAGAAAGTCAACTCAGGAATAGAAGGTATTGAAACTGTACATTACTGTTAGCCACTTAATACCCCAAAGCTACAAAATCTAAAAATTAATGTTTTTATTGTTTATGGAGAAGCCATTGCAGTGCTGAATAAAGACAGTATATGTGTGCTGAATGCGCAATATATATAATACTATCACCGTTTTGTTTTAGAAATTTCCGATCCGATTTAAACGATCAAAACAAGTTCGGGCGGAAACAGCTTAACACTAAGTATTATTGGAACTCAGAGTTAGATAGTACTTCCGAATATCTGCCGTCTAAGCGAACCGTTAGTGGAAGAACATTGTTATCTGTTGATGAAGACATTGATTTTGACCGCGAGTCCAAATGGAAACTGGGATCTGATAATTCTACCGAAAGCGCTCGCTTGTATAACATTTCAATTCCACAATGCTCTAGCTTCGTCAATCGTACGGAATCAGTGAGGTGGACATTGTTTAATTAATACTAAGCAAAAATATTAAGTAAAGCATTGCTTAAAAGTTTATGAATGAAATTGAATCAAATACAAATATGTTCTTTAGCTATGTACAGTCATGGCCAGAATTCGCTACGTAATCGATCGAAATTTTGATGAAACGAAATTTCAATCGATTTCGATCAAAGTAAATTTCCATTATGATCGATCAAATTTCAATTGCGAATAAACGAAACTTGATTTCGATTACACAAAATTTCGAGCAACTGGTATTTCTTCCGGTTGAGTTCGATTTTGGTGCATTAAATTTAAAATTTAATCAATTTCAGCGGTTCCCATTAATCAAAGCTGCGATGGATTTGCACTTATTTCTGGCTCAGTACGTTTTTAAAACATTTCCTTTGAGTTGTGTTTCAAATAACCTGTTTTAATAGATTGTCCACAGTCCAGTAGTGATCCTGAGAGAAACCATTTGATATAGTAACATTTCGCAAGCGAGGGTGAAACGGAGCAAGCGTGGTTTCATCAAGAAAATTCGTCAAAACATCTGAAAGCGCCTGAAGTATTCAGAATTATCCTTTTGAATATTGGTGTTGTTTCATACGTGTTTTTTGGTTTTTTGTTTTGCTTTTATTCTTTTTCATGTGATTTTGTTTTCTCTATGACTTTTTACAAAATGCTGTTAAAATAAATTAAATATTTTTCAGTACTGTTTTTATAACAATCTTCATCCGTTGAGAACATTCTAAAATTAAGGGTCATCCTGTCTTGGATTTCAATGTTAAATTAAAAGTTAAAATATGTACTGTATGCTTATTATTCTTTATAAAAAATCAAAACTCGTAATTTTCTCAAAATACAGCCGATAATCGGGTATGATAATAGGCCCCAGATATATAGCCTCGATATGTCGTGGCAGCCGCGGAAACATGTTCCAAAATATGAATATTTACAATCGGCCGTTAATTCATTTAGCTTTAAGATTTCAAGTAATTTGTTTATATTATAACCAGAGATACTTTGTAATATGCTCATAAATCTAGTTACAAACATCACTTTGTTCCCCAATATACTAGATCCCACTCTCTTGGCTACGTATTTCTAATACATTGTGCGCGAGGATTTCAAAATCTTGTGCACTTTTCTCGGCTAATATGCTATTTAGAAAGTTTAATGAATTTATAAATTAAATTAGGCTACAGAGTGACACTTTATTTATTATACAGAGTGAGTATTTGGGGACTTAATATTTTATTTCATTTTTTAAGATTGATTAATAACTCTTGGGGGCCCAAAATCCAATTTTTTATATTCTAAGTCTGTTGCTGATATCACCCTTGGTCCCCAGTAATCTAGATATCTCACTTTTGCTTTCAAATTTCTATAAATATTATCTACACCTATATCCTAATTTCAGATACCTGATATTGGGATACGTATTTAGCGCCAGGATATGTCAAAACCTTCCTCCCAGTTTAGATTATTTTAAATAGTACTATATTATATGTTATTTGTCTACGGTTTTGTACATTGTTCTTACATACAGTTTCATGCTCATATTGACTAGACTGTAAGCCATACCGCAGTGCATTTATGTTGCTCTATGTAAATTGACTGATTACTATTTAGTATGACAGGCCATATTTAGCTATTTCAACTTGGTACTGTCAGTCTTAGGCTGCTATAAAATTAGACATTGCAGCTTTTATTATAATAATTAGAACTTCAGCTCGATAATATATATCATCTTTGCTACTTGTTTAAAAAAATTTTACAGGGTTATAAGCTGCGTTTTTGTGCTTTGACATGTATTATGGAAGTAACAAAGTAGTTCTATTTTTTGTGTTTGGGTATTTGAATAGCCGTTGTTTCATGTCACGTTGTGTTTGACTGATATTAACATTGGGATATAACATAAATGTCGACAGGGGAGGGTTACCCCCATCCCGAAGACACCGCTATTTAGGGAGACAGATAAGCATCTCGGTCACATTTTATTTTTTCTATATAAACAAAACTAAATAATACTCTCCTCATAATCATGAGTTTATATTCCGAACTTGAAATTAATTAGGAGTACTTTGATTCACGCAGACTATTGTTGAAATATACTCTCCTCACATTCATGAGTTTATATTCCGAACTTGAAATTAATTAGGAGTACTTTGATTCACGCAGACTATTGTTGAAATATATACACAGTGCTGCGCAAAGTAAATTTTAAAAAGGTTTACATCGTTGATACTATAAGTAGGTCAGTCAGAGATGAATTTTCTAAAATTTGACCGAATGACGTCGATGTTTTATCACTAAGCAACATAGGTTGCTATTGTTTGCTGGATAAACGCAAATTTTGTGAAATAACAGAGGCAGTTGACTTGCACAACACATGTTCTTTTAAAATACAATCATATCTTGGACCGATATCTTACGTTATGAATTATTTTTGTTTAGACTTGTCGACGAATTAAATAGTTGGATAAAGCGTCACGAAACTATCCGTGGCCGCAAATTGAAGCATCCACCACCTTCTTCATCTGAGAGTCTTTTACATAAACACAACTCAAACATGGAAAAACTCCGAATGATGCGTGCTACCTTACAGCACCATAAGCCTGAAGGAATGCTTTTGAAACAATCTGTAAATTTTACTCATCGTAGCGTTCACTCCGGTAATACTAGCGGTAAGAAAAGTGCGCGGCAAAACTATGCCACATCAGATACGAATAATGTCAGGCAGCAACTCTCCACCAAGTTGACACAGAAACTTGACCAATCGCTTGGTCTGATGTCATTTCGCAGCGTCAACATACCAAGGAGGCAAGTGCTGTGTTGTTTACTGTTCCTTAATGGTTATGACCATCTGCCCTATCGATTCACTACAAATTATAGCAAGGCGCATGAACGGGGAAGCCTTGTTCGGTACCAGGGGCTACAGAATTTTAAATCGAGCAGACGACGAATAAACATATTTTACTACCCCAAGGTTAAAATTGAGACGAAGCGAGCGGTTACATTTTTTTAAATGCGGTCGTCCAACTATCTTTCATGACCTATATCTCGAGATAAGGATTTCGCAGCTATTGTCAGGTGACTCCCAAATGGGTCCAAATCATGTTTTCTCGGAGGAGAACCACAAGTTGCTGACAATGGTGTTGTGAGTGAAACGAAAAGGAAAACCATAATTTGCAGTGATGTTTCTTTTACAGATTAAGGTGAATTCCGTCTTTTTCAAGTTTTTTTTTCAGTCGGAGCTAGCGGTTTAGTCATAAGTTTCCGGTGAATGTATTTGTTGTCTATATGTTTTTGTGTCGCCCGTTCGGGACGTTTTTCGATATCTTTACAGGTGTGCGTGTACACAGAATTTCATGATTTTGCAATTTTGGGTTTTTTTATTTCCCTGAAAACTGTGTGATCGACAAAGGGCGGCTGTCAGTGTGCCTGTTAGATCTTTTCACACTGAAGATTTCATAAAAATTGGCGATATGGCCCAGAGGTTTGTTCTGTAGCGCTTCCACAAAATGGGACCAAAAATTTTTATGTTTTATGGATGATGTTCAAAGCGTACGTGTGTTGATTGGAAATTATTTTTTACATTTTGTGGCATAACTCGATAATTCACTTCTGAGATATCAAAAAAGGTCTTCGGCATTTCGTTTTTACATGCTTCGTTTATTATTTTGACACGGTTTGGTGGCTGTATGAAATTGGTGGTAACGCTGTGATGCTCGCCCGGTGTTTTTTGGGCCCAAAAATCAGTTTTTTGCCCGGTTTGAGAACATAGCTTAATTTTGGGGTCAAAATAAAAAAAATCGAAACATTAAGTTCAGGAGCCTTTAGTTGTTCAATATTTTTTGCCTAAATTCATGTCTAGCTAAAAAATTCGTTGAGGAGAAGTTTTGGCTAGGTATATTGTTTGAGTGACAGATATTAGATCGAGTAAGGTCAAGTTTATTTTTTGGGCAGCCCGCAAAAATCTAGACTTCTAGCCTGACGAAATACCATAATTTTCTTCCAAAATGGCCACATTTCGCTGTCGGCTCCTGTTTGTAAAATAATTTTGGCTTGATAAAATGGTGTTTGGGCGACTAGGTCGGGGAAGCTAATAATGGATAACCTGGGTAATGCGTTACGGTTATGGTTTTGCTTTGAAAAATGTATTTATTTACTTCATGGACTTGAGACATATCGTTGGTCGTTGTGGTGGAAAAATGCTGCATTGTTCTCAACTATTTCGTACAATGTTCTATTGTGTATTTGGCTTCATGTACTTTACTAAACAAGGATATTGCGGTGGAGAAATACGCTTTGGGCTCGAAAAAGTTTTGCATTAAAGATAGAAAAGGTTTCGAAACTCATAGATAAGTTACTCCTGGTCATGTTCCCCTATCTTTCACTTTGTCACAAAACTATTAATGATGTGTATGGTAATATTTACAGGAAACTGTAACAGAGGTCGAACGTTTGAGGTGTACATATTTACATACGAATTGTCTCAGTCAGTGAAATGCCATTTGGACTACTGTAGGAATGTTGCATTTGTTTCTGTAGTGTATACAGAGGCGGGATTTGCTTCGGAAACAGTGGTGTAGGCGTAAATATTCGGGTTTATTTCCACTGAATATTGCTAGTTCTAGGTGCTGAAATGGAAGATATTCTAGTAAAATTACGTAATACGCGTCTAAACTTAAAATGGCCCCGTTGGCCATCGTATTTTGTCAAAGCCGATGTGGAATCGAAAACCATTGTTCCGGAACAAACAGGGAATTTGGGACGGGTTTTCGTTAACCAAAATTGGACAAAGTAGAATCCAACTGCCAAACATTACTAACTGTTTTGGAACAGAATTTTGCGACTTGTTATTAATAGAAAACGATTCACTGCTAATTATAACATTGACTAATGCTGGATTCGCTTTTGTTCGCCAACACGAACATGGTTAAAATTTTTAGTTTTCAGCATTCGCGAACATTGCCATCTCAAATGAAATTGACGATTTTTTGTAAATGTTCAGGTGTCGCGAACAAACAATTATCATATTTTTAATATATATTCAACAAATTTGTACAATAATTAAATTATTAACCTGGAATCATAGTCGAGTACGATATAGGAAAGAACTTGTTCGCGAACAATTTCACCCATAAAATGTTCACTAATAAATTGTAGATTCAAACACAACTCAAGCACGATCAATAAGTCATTATCTCCAACGCAACATTAATTTTAAAAAGCAAACGTTCGCAAACATTTGATGCATGGTTATTTTAATCATACATGATCAAAGTGATGTCGATTGTGTATTTCTCTATGACTAATTAATCTACACAATAATAAATTTATCTAAGAACTACGTTTGTGGTCGCGAACAAATTATATTTTTATACGGTTGCGTTCACACACAATTTAAAAAATTCTTTATTTCATATGTAGAACAACATGTTTAAAATAGTTTCCATCGGTGAGTTATTGCACCCCATGTGTCGAGGCGATGCCTACCTGTAACACTGTTCATGAACAAAACGCACGAATTTAAAACTCATAAAATTATGTTTTCAACAATTTGTGGATTTCATTAACAAATTTGTGAACCAAAAATTGCTCAGTTCATACCACCTTACAGCTGTTCTTAAATGGCTTTTACTACATTATGCAAGCCCAAAGAAGCGTTTTGTTAGAAAAATTGTGGCAATTTTAATAATATGATGGTAGGCGGGGTCATTTTAAGTCTAGTCGCGCATAAGTTATATTAAAGTAGGGCTGTTAACTTTATCCACGATGTTATTCTGAAGTAGTATTTGACATTAATTTGGCTTTTGAAAAAGTGTACTGAGGCTTTTGTTGAGTAGCATAAACACTTCTGTCGATATTCATTCATGAAGTAACGACATTAGATCACAGTTTGTTTGGACTGCTAAGGGTTGTGCTTGAGGCAAATAAGAAAATAATATATCACTGAAGTGCTCTACTTCTTTTACAATATCTGTTGCAGTTTCCTGTAAACATTACCATGCGCATCAATTACTGGTTCTGTGATAAAGTAAAAGATAGGGGAACATGACTAGGGGTAATCTATTAATTAGTTTTAAAAGTTTTTTACAGCACGCCAAACCCAACACACCCTAGAAGATCGCACTAAATAGAAAGAAATATAGCATGCTTCCACCGCAACGACCAACGACATGTCTCCAGTCAATAAAGCAAATAAAATAATGCATTTTCAAAAGCAAAAACCAATACAGAGTTTTGTTGTATGGTGTTTGTTCGCTCGTGAATTGTTGTTCACTAGCGTAGCGATGTTCCAATCGGGCAAAAGTTTTGAGACAGCTCAGCGGTTTGCGTAGGCGGCTTTCACTCATACAACATCGTGCTCGAACCCTGGCGCTGGTTTGAGGTTGTCAAACTTGCCCCACACATAAATTAATAATTCGAGCAGGAAAGGATTAAAGAATATATGCAATCATAAACAACCATTCGTACCATTACTATCGTTGTGCAGACGCCGGACTTGGGCACGATTATTGTAGGTTTCAGGCCGCGTTGGACACATATTTACCGCCTTGTCCAAGTCGGCCAGTGCTTCCTAAATACAAATCAACAAATAGAAGCAACGGCCTACAGATCCTACGGCTGTGGCTTTGGTTTCTATTGCGAGTTACTACGGAACACTTTTCATATTATCGATTTTACACTGTGTTATACTTAATAGCTTGATCAGTTGCAATTGTTTGAAGATATCTGTAGCGGAGTTCTAAGGATGTCGCATGTGGAAAACTTGATAGTGATACATATAATAGGGGTGTTGTTCACACGTACCGTTATCTGGCAAGGTATGATTTAGGAAAAAGACGGCGGAGTGTTGAACTGACCTCCATGATAATTCATAGCTGGATAATTCGTGACTTTCATCGTGACTTGCTGCTAATAATTGTACCGGAATCAATAAAGATCAAGAAAAAGTGAGGCATCTAACCTACAACTGTTGCGTCAAATATCATCAAACCATATGGCAAGCGGAAAATAACGAAAAACAAAACCGAAGAATGAAAAAAGCGATATGGTAGTACAAAACTACTGAGAAAGTGTAACATAGCAAAGCGCTGCTGTCTAAAATCTTAACTGTAGTAAAAAACTTATTATACCAGTAGCGCAAACGGCTAGGCATGTAGGTTTATAAAGCCACATCATGTCCGTCCGACAATGTATTTTAGTAATGAGCTTTAGATATTTTATTGTATATTTTCGCTGTATTTCCATTCAATCAATACATCCTGTTTTGGTTCTTTTTTGATTTAGCAAAGTCTGCTATCTCCAGACAAGAAATTTTCTATTTATGACGACGAGCTCATTTTTATCTAAGATATTACTGTTTATTGAAAAACGAAGTTTAACGCTGAAAACTAATCATTTTCTGGTTATTATTTTTAAAAACTTTACGCAATCTCAGCGGCACAAACAGGCAGGCAAGCATTGTGTCAACATTACTGTCACCAACTATGGAACCATATACTGTAACACAGTGACAAGAAAATATTGGAAATTACTAAATGATACAGTTTTTGTATTAAGGATAATAAAGGAGATTCAATTGCCGAAGAAATTGTGTCCGATTTTATTTTATGATGGAAAGTATTGATTGAATTTTTGTTTTTTCCGTTTTTTCCGGACCCCAATTTTTAGCAAATCCCTACGCTGCCTACCCTAATTTCTACCAATAAATATTTGTAATAGTACTTGCTTGAAAATTCGAGTCTTCGTCAGCTTTACGGATAGCCTGAGACTCGATCTGGCGAATCTGTTCAAGCGTCTCTTCGGGACATTGCAAACATGCATCACTGTCTTGGGCTACAAATATAAAATTGCTGCTTATATTTCACAATAAATCAGGACCGGATATATTCAAGCTCCACAACGATAACATAGGTATTCAATTCAAAACAAGACTATGTAATGGCATGGGAAGGACCCGCCTATATTTAACCGTGAATCCGTATTTAATGAAATTTTATCTCCCAATCCATGGTCAAATTGTCTATTTTACTTTTAGAGCTCTGCGTTCTTTAGTTTTCAATGTCTATGACCGCAGCTTTTCATTTTGTTTTTTGCGTTTTTGAATAGATTAAAGTGATTCAGTTTGGGCTCATTTATTATATTGTGTCAATATGCGAGGAAATTATTGAAAGAAGTAATTTTGCTGCCTGTTGCCACCGATAGCTTGTGGAGGGATAGTCAGACTTTGTTTTTCCATAGTAACAGCGTACCTCCGTACAGTTGCTGGATGGGCAAAAATTGTCTAAATGTGCTATGCATGACCAGAACCGGTTCGAGATTTTTTGACGAAGGTTGATTTGGTGGCTAGAGACAAGGTGGGCTCGGCGATACAAAGTTCAGGCTCGGTTCAGTTTGAAAAAATTGGTGCCGGCTCGGCTCAGCTCTGGCTTAATTAAACGTGGAAGCTCTAAAATCCTGGGGAGTATCTTAATTTAGTCCCTCGTTTGCGGGCTAGAAAAGACGACAGTGAAGAAGAAAAGGAGTTTTCGAAATAAAAATTGTTGTAACACCACCGTTTGTATAAATCTAGGGCGTATATGTAGACATGTAAAATTTCTCACTTTAGCAAACATGCTAGCCGACAATATAGTTTTTGATACGAGAGTGGATATAGCGTTATTGAGTTACCCCTTCTTTGACGAAATATAATTATATATGTGATTGTACTAATTTAGTATCCAAGTAGTCAGTTCACCGGTTTCTTCAAAAACCAGTTATCCAGCCGGTTTTTTCACTAACTGATTAACTAAAAAATGAGGTTAACCGATAACCGCGCTAATCTATACACAAGAGCTTCGACACAGAAGGGCCCACGTTGTATAATAAGGTAATTTCGCCAACATGAACGACTTACGGAAAATATTATATTTTAACCTAATTTGAGATAACGATAATTTTTGTTATTACCTAAATTTTAAGTAAATTTATTGAATGCTGCATCCTTTCAAACAACCAAGCACTAGTAATTCAATGCGAATTAGGCACATAAAATTACAAATCCAAAAAATTACTCTTTAAAGACCTGAATCGTGTTTGAGCTGCGATAATTCGACGTCTAAACTAAGATTTCATCGTGTTTACCTATCTTCAGCCCTTTCCCATATACCTTCACACATTTGTAACAGGGTGAATTGCGACGCGATGCACCAATCGAGCATTTCATTGGAGTGCATTCCTACATGCGTTGGTATTCGGTCGTATTTTGAGGTTCGTTAAGGAACCGAGCAATAACTCATAAATAGGATAGTGTCTAAGGTACAAGGCTCACACATAGGATCCAGGTTTATTCAACATTTAAAAAAATGGATACAAATGTTTGCGTGAAAGCGTTAACTAGATGCATAAAAAGGCAGTATACCAAGAGTTGTTATAAAACACACAAATGCGTACTACGACAGATGTACATACATGTTCGATAGGCGATCGACCAACTGTGGACTCAAAACGCTGTATTTATTTAAGCTGTTCTTTGTTGCAAGTACATTATGGCTCAACGTTGAACCGGTCACATATCAAATAATGAGACAAAGTTTTTTGTTGGAAAGTTTTAAACATAATTGAACATTATCTATGGATGTTTTATACTGCCTATGAATATTTTTGTAGAAGCGGATATTATTTTTGTCGAATATTTAATATCAGTGTTAGTCGATAAGGTCAAGTCAAGTAATATCAAGCATCGTAGAGATAATTGTCTGATGAATTGTCAATAATTTAAGCCTACTTTATGCATAAGAAAGAAAATCTTTTTTTAAGATAATATTGTTGGGTAAGAGGATTTACAACTGCATAAAAACATATACTAGAAAAATTTTAGTTAAGCGAAAAAGTACGTCATTCATTCAAACAATATCGGTCATATGTATTAGTAAAGGTATATTTATATGTCGAAACTGACATTCCTTCACGGTTTGTGCTTCGGCAACTTTGGCTGATATTGTTATGAATCGGGATATCAGCATCCGCATTGCTTCACACACCAACATAATTAATATGGCATACATATTAACCACCAAAGGCTCCGCAGCCATTCACCCCTTCCAAAAATTAAAAATTTAAAAGCGATCAATATGGGGAAAATTGGATGCCAATGTCATGAATCGTGATATCAGCATTCACACGCACACACCAACTTAATTGAAATGACATACCTATTAACCACCTGAGGCTCCGCAGCCATTCACCCCCTTCCAAAAATTTAAAAGCGATCAATATGGGGAAATTTATGAGGAAAATTGGGTAGTCGAGGGTAAATTTTCGGTTACCCGCCTAGTCTACAACTGCAAGCACCATCTGCCCACCCGCCTCCCCAGAATCGACGAACGTTGGACACCTATGCTACATTTTTATACCTCAATGCAAATATGTATAGGTATTGTGACGAGATTTCTAATGCGATGATGACACATGCCTCTGTCATTACTGTAGCTTGCCCTCTCGCACATATTTCACTTATGCATATGGTATTCCGCCAACAGTTTATATAGAATTACTACACTAAAACAAAATCCCAACCAACTACAAACTGTAGAGGTATATAAGCCACGAACTCGACTTAAACTATGAAAATAAAAAAATTTTATAATTGATTATATTTGAAAATTTGATTTCTGTCGACGAGATTAAAATTTAAAATAGTACCAATTTATTGCAGGACAAAATGTCTTAACACGTAGAGTAATCACGAAATTTGTTTCAAACTGCAGTTTCAGATGAGGGTTCAAGTAATTCTCAGTTTTGTGGACTTTCCAGAAAATTCTTTTTGTCTACTCCAACTAAATTTATTTCCAATAACACAATACTAAAACTATATTCTAGATTTGGTGTCATACCGGAAACGTGTATATATAGTATTTTGTGAAACTTATACGAATTACAGGAAATGAATGAGCGAGAAGAAATGGACACTTTAGCAAAATTTTCGGTAGCATTTTGATAGCTACTAAAACAGAGCTAAATTTTTAGGTTTGTAGAAAATTTATATTGTTCAAAAAACGGACAGAGGGCGGCTACACACTTACACGTTCCAGAAAAAAAGTTACGTGGCACGACAGATACTGAAAAATTAACCATCAGTCATTGTAAGCACGAATACTGTTTACGAATTACCAGGAAGAAATCCGCAAACCCTAACATAATTTCTGGAGTAAAATACCGCTGAAGTTCAGCAGATTTTGTTGACTTTTCACATTTTGGGCTGCTTTCAAAAATAGAGCCATCCAAAGCTACTCGCTTGTTTTCCAAAAATATTTACGTGTATTTTAGTCTACTACAAATGTTGCTTACATAGGTGTTATGACAAAGAAAATAGTAAGCTCGAGCTTGCTGAAAAAAGAAATTGCTACTGGCTATAAATTTACTTTCGTTGGGTAATTCAGCCGCATCTCCAACTGGCAAAAGCGGATTGAAAATTATATTCAAAACTGATCGATCAGATGCCGTCGCCATTAACGTTACAAAATTTAATAAATAACGTTATATTTTTATCACAGTAGTTTTGAAATAGATTTGAATTCATAGAGTCGCATCAAAAGTTATTAGGTTTAAAATTTAAACAATAAGCTCCAATGATCGGTCACTGCTACAAAATGTTTTGTTCTTGAATTCATAGAGTCGCATCAAAAGTTATTAGGTTTAAAATTTAAACAAATAGCTCCAATAATCGGTCACTGCTACAAAATGTTTTGTTCTTGAATTCATAGAGTCGCATCAAAAGTTATTAGGTTTAAAATTTAAACAAATAGCTCCAATAATCGGTCACTGCTACTAAATGTTTTGTTATTGAATTCATGAGTCGCATCAAAAGTTATTAGGTTTAAAATTTAAACAAATAGCTCCAATAATCGGTCACTGCGACAAAATGTTTTGTTCTTGAATTCATAGAGTCGCATCAAAAGTTATTAGGTTTAAAATTTAAACAAATAGCTCCAATAATCGGTCACTGCGACAAAATGTTTTGTTCTTGAATTCATAGAGTCGCATCAAAAGTTATTAGGTTTAAAATTTAAACAAATAGCTCCAATAATCGGTCACTGCGACAAAATGTTTTGTTCTTGAATTCATAAGAGTCGCATCAAACGTGAATAGGTTTAAAATTTAAACAAATAGCTCCAATAATCGGCCACTGCGACAAAATGTTTTGTTCAACTGTTAATTTCTTATGCTTTTCGCAGATATTTGTGCGAAAATTAAACAAAAATAGCTATTGCACTCTTAAAATGAGTAGTTTTAGCTGTAAAGACAGGAGAAATTAGTAAATTTACCAATTCCTCGAAATTTTGCGAATATTAAATGGACCTCATACACTGTTCTTTTACAAGTTTTCCCAACGGGTACGGAATTTCATGTAAGTATTTGAGCTAAGCACAATATCTGAACAACAGCAAAAAGTTTATAGACCCTACGCAAACAAGTAACCAGAAATTCAGCGTAACGAGGTTTGTGTCAAGCGTTTAGACCGTCATAGCGAACTCGAAACTTAGGCAATTGCTTAGTTGCTGGACACTGTCGGTATACTGGTACAAATATGATTACAGAAACAAAAATAAGATACAATATACTGGACCCATACAATAGAACGTTAATAGCTTTCATTCTATTCATTGTATGTAATCAATTATCGATGTTCTTCATGTGAATCTATCTAAGTCAATGGTTTTAATACACTAATTGTTTAAGCTTCACCGTAACATCGGTCATCAAGTTAAAAGACTCGATTTAAGAATTGTGTTCTGATTGAATTCAAAGCCTTTATTGCTACTAATTATAAATCTCAAATATTTATTCATTATGACTGCCTCTTTGGCCTGATTTACTCTGCAGCCTAATTACTTCAAGTGTTCTGATTAGCTATATATTAGCCATTGAATTTGTCTTTGCTAATCAGAAACAATTACGTTGTAAATAGCAATTGAAGGTTATCGATTTGGTGTCAACTGTTATATAATTTGACCTTTTAGTCTTTGTAGTGATCACAGAAATAATAATCACTGCTAGCGAAACGTCAATTCGCTAGCTAGAATATGATCACAATATAATAACCGTTTCAAGCGGGTCCATGGTGTAGTGGCTAGAACGTCTGCTGCGCACGCGGAAGGCCCGGTGTTCAAATCCCGGTGGACCCATTCTTTAGCATGCGCGGCTATTAACAAAAATAGCTTACATAGCTTATATTTGGTGAGCCCGACGCGATCCCCGTGCAGATCAGTATATGCGAAGAGTAATGAGCTCAAAAATGCCTGCTCCGCAGCTGGCCGCGGGGGTGTATTGATGACAGAAATAATAATCACTGCTAGCGAAACGTCAATTCGCTAGCTAGAATATGATCACAATATAATAACCGTTTCAATCGGTTCCATGGTGTAGTGGCTAGAACGTCTGCTGCGCACGCGGAAGGCCCGGTGTTCAATTTAGCACGTCTGCTGCGCACGCGGAAGGCCCGTAAATTCGGTCAACCCTTTCACGTATGTATATTGTGTAACATCGAAACGAAACGTCAGTTAGCACTTTCGTCATTCAGAGGTGAGAATCCAAGTTATAGTTAACTTAGCTGTCGGCTAGGGACAGCCAGGCTCTATAGATTTTTCGAGTTGCACCTATCGTATTGAATAATGAACCGTTCCAAGCCGAACATATTTCTGTGAAAGGTGAGCCCACCCGAATTTTAGTGTGACAACATCAAAGTTCTAAGGTTTAGATTTGGAGAACAACTGGCGGAGTGGACAACTTGAATATTTATATATATTTGAAGAGGGCAGAAGAACACTTGTTATATTTTGATGTTTGACCCACGCTAAACTTCGAAACCGTATGGTTTAAGCTAAACCTCGAAGTTTGTGGAGCATGTAGTGATGGGTCCGCTTTACATCGCTTATGTGTTGAGACTGAAATAGCTAAAGCGTATTTGTAAAACAACAAATATAATTTGTGGAGCAGTAAGAAAATGTCTTAAAAACTAAAACCATAGAATACATCAGATATATGTTGTTTTTTTAAGTAAATTTAACTGAGTGTCCGGATGAGCGATGTCGGGTGGGTCTAGCAAGGTTTAGGAAGAGCCGAGCGGAGCTTAAAAATTTGAGTGTATTTCCCCTCTATCGCGGATTAAACGCGGATTGTTTGGCTATATCGTCTGTCCATTAGTTCCGGAGCCATCTACGTTCTGATCCTTAAGACCCTTAGCAAATCATACATATAGAAACTTCTTTAGCCAACTATACAGCGGCGCAGTAAGATGGCGGGCCGACTCCCACTCCCGAAATTTTGCGCTAGGGCGACAATTTCTGAATATCGTCCTGGGCCTCTCCAACTATATATCTACCCCATTGATTGATTCCGGTATTAACTATGCTGCTCACCGCACGGATAGAAAACACGGCAGAGAAGGTGGGTTATCATTTTTCACAAGAAAATATTTAAGCAGACAAATTTCAGCGAATGACTATTAGTTCACTACAGATACTAGCAGTATATATTATTGCACCGGACAAACATAGGATAGCATGCACCGATATGTCACCAAATTTCGATTCCTAATGTATGACCCACTTAACGAAATATGTCCGGCATTTAATCATGGATTTGTGTGTCCTGCGATCACAAGACACGACTTCAATTTTGCTAACTCCCGAGCCAAATTTCCCACTCTACCCCCCCCCGCCACAGCGCCGAATAAGCGTAGAAAATTTTAGTAGAACAAAAATTGGTGTAACATTTATAAAAAAATGCGAGAAATGAGGAAAAATTTATCGCAAATCGGCAAAAATTGAGGAACATTTTAACACATTTAAGAAAAGTTTTTAGTTCCTAAAAATTTTAAAAACTTCTCTCCTATAACGTAACACCCACCCCGAGGACCTCTCATCACAAAATGAGTCCATTTACCTCCCCTCCCAAGCCGACATCGACAGCTATACAGTAGTGGTGAACCCCATTCGCGCGTATCAATTATTTTTAACTTGCCAAAAATTGTTAAATACTTTGTTGATGGCAGGTGGAATGTATTCAGCTCCACTTTAAACAATGCGCGTGCCAAAGACGTAGTCAACGGAACAGGGGGCAGAGTACCCCCACGCGTGTCTCCATCTGCGACCCATTTGAAGTGAAGGATAAGGGAAAAGTGAATTAAACGTTTGTGCGCCACAAGGTAACTTTATGCTGTGCCCCACCTGCATATCCGGTGAGCACGTGGAGAATCGTCTGATTAAGCTCCTAGAAAAGCCAACCGAAATACTAAAAATTCGACTCATCTGTACCCAAATTTTATCCACAAATTGCTGACCTGTAAAGCTAAGCTATGAAAAATAAGCAAGCAGACCTATAGTGATTATAAACAAAATTTTGAATGCTCTGCAGCTTTCCGCTCGAGTGTCTGCATCATATCTTGCGGCCCTCGCCCTGCACATGCCAGTGTTTTTCGGTGGAAGGCACACTTGTTTTTACTTTATTTTTTTCAATTCATTTCCAAATATCAATCATTAAAGTCACATTTTCGCGATAGTGGGAATCAGTTGACCTAGGCGCTTCTGTATCTTCATTGTACGCGACAGCAGAATTCCATAGCCAAGCTCATAAAATGTGAACACCCAAATCACAAAAATTTTGATCCGAAATAATATACTTACAAAAAATGTTTTTAACAACTATAACACTTAAGTCACCGTAATACTCAAAAGCAATACACAGTTTAGCGTAAAGAAGCAATAAATACAAACAAACGCGAAAGAAAAACATAAACTGAACACAAAACTGGAAAGCAAAATTGGCAGACATTTAATAATAAATAATAGTAATATTTTAGACTGTAGCGCAGTTGCACTTGTACAGTTTAAAATATAACAGAAAAACATAGACTGAACACAAAACTGGAAAGCAAAATTGGCAGACATTTAATAATAAATAATAGTAATATTTTAGACTGTAGCGCAGTTGCACTTGTACAGTTTAAAATATAACAGTGCACTACAGTACAAAGTAACTAAGGTTGAAACCATGCACAATACATTTTTATAGTCACATGCTGCGATAGGCTTTTAATACATATCGAGCTTTAGCGTAAGCGTGGCGAGAACATTCAAAAATCATCTGTGATTTATGATTTAAATTCATCATTTATTATTTGTTTTTGATTTTAGATTCTGTTTCCAACTGGCTTCCGCGGATTGTTTTTATGTAGGCCGTAGTGAGGTTGGGCAGCGAACGCTAGGGCCCCTCGAGGAGTTGATATAACGAAAACGATGATTGCAAATTTGGCACGATGGACCAGGGAGGCGGGCTTTTCGTACCATCTATAGCATCAGCCCAGAAAACGTATTATAGACTAGAAGAAATGACCTTTCGTTGCTTGGTAAAGCTTTTACTAGCTTTGGCTGACCTGACAGTGCAAAATGCTTTAAATCAAAGTGTAGACCCTGCACTCCGGTTCACGGACGAAGAAGAAAATAATAAAAGTTTTAGTTATCCTAGTTGTTCCGGAATTCCGGGAAGGGGCCGACCATCCTTTCCCCCATTGTCTCTGAATCCCCAATTATCTCTCACTCTTAAAAGACATTGCTTCGCAATCAGGGTCGTACTTTAGTTTTATTAACAGGAAAACGAAACTACGTATAATGAACATGCCGATAATACAGTAAACGACTGACTGGATCGGCAGAAAACAGAGATTTAGACGGAAGACCCATAACGCTCTTGCTTATATACGCAAGATATTTAGATGATGCAAATTAGCATAGAGACACCGGCCTAGAATTATTGAACTGGTTCTTGATATTTTCAGTTTAATAGAAACTTCTTCGAGCCTTCTGGATACCAGCAAGCCAGTTTTGTGCTGCTACATAAGCACCCATCTGAAGAGCGAGCTGGAATCGACGAATTGCATCAGCAGCGACTTTAACGATTTGTGGATTTGGTCGTTGTTCGGACTGCTTTGTTGCATATCAGACTTGACCTACGGAACTGTGACCGACTAAGATTGCGCGGTACTATCGTGCACCTTATGTCTTTTGTTGCAACCAGAGTTTGACTTCTAGAATTCATTTCCCGCACCCCCTACTCCTAACAACCCCCGCCGTTGGCGATCTCTCCCCGATATAAATACACGACCAGACACACCCCCCCGCACCCAGAAAACCCCAGAGCAACGTCGTCTGGACGTGGTCATTTACTATCTAGTGGTGTACTTGTCGGCATGTCCTTGAGCGATGGACACCAAGGGTAATCGTGAAATGTCGTCCAGACTGCTGAACTGAGAGTATCACCTTCGTGCGATGTCCCTTAACCTTTTAAAACCCGTCGCGTCTCCTTTTCTTTTCCCCCGCGGTAAGAGTGGCGCTCTCACGCGCAAACCCCCTCTCTGCACCCCGGAACGCGCTACATACATACTGCTCTCCCCCCTCTCCTCCCCCCTCCCCCCCCCCTATCTATGGACGGGGGGTTTTGCGCGCCCTTGTTTCTCGGTCCCAAAGAAACTCTTTCCCCATCCCGTGCAGTACGCACCCGTATGTCTCCATTCCTTTTTTTCCCCCCGGCTCTACCTAGCCTATGTATGTCGCCCCAATGTGATTACCTCCCCGAAAACGTTACCCTCCTTCGCGGACGCGCAGCAATCTCCGGGGAGAACATGGCGTCCCACAGAGGGAACAGTGCCCACGCCGAACCCTGAATTGTTGACTGTGTATCGAATGCCACTAGGAAGGTTACGGACCCACTCGTGGCCTGCGCAGCGTGTTCGTAGGGTATTCTTTAGCGTACTGTGGAAACGTTCGATAGCGCCGCTTGACTGGGGATAAATTAATATAAGTACTTGTGGCGGTTTTGTGTATACATAAGCTTCCGCATTAAAAAAATAATCCCAACGAACAAAAAAAAAAAAAAAACAAAAAAAAAAAAAAAAAGAAAAAACGGCCAAGGTAGCAGGGACGGGCCGAAGAATAAAGCATGCTACGCCGTCCACGATAAACTAAACCGAAACACTAACCTTAGCCTAACCTCCCCCCTTCATGAGACAAAACCCTAAGAGAGCGGGCGCTCACACACACTCACTCCTCTCTCAAATATAAAAAAATCTCACCATTTCAAAATTTGAAGTGTTGCCGGAAGCAATTTGAGCACGGTAAAAGGATGTATTCTACCTTCACAAATTTGCAAAATGTTTTATATATACTATATACTCATGCGACCAAGAAATTCTTTATATAAATGTAGTTGAATGCTTTTGCAATCATAGGTGTTCTTGCAATTCAAATCCCAGAGTAATTTCACTAACGTATATGAAAAGTAAATTGACATTCTTACTTTGATTCGTTCACTTAGCTGCAAAACATACTATGAAAACTCAATGTATTGAGTCTAGCGTTTTTCTTACGACGGCTTAGAAATTTACAATAATAAATCAGTAATAAATTAAAATTGTTGAACGTAGCCGTTATCTAGTCTGGCGGTAAAAGGATAAATGTTAGGTAATAATCAATTACGATTTATCAAATCATTATGGAATTGGACAGTGAAAGTTTAATTGATTTAATTATTTTGCACAGAATATTCGTTCTTAATTTTCCGGGTGCGAAATCAGAATTCAACTTTCTTTCCTGCCACATAAAAATTACCTTGAAATTGTGTCGTAATCAATATATTATTACATTAATATAAGTACTTGTGGCGGTTTTGTGTATACATAAGCTTCCGGTATTAATATAATTATTCCGAACTTACATTAATATAATATAATCAAAATAATAATAAGATAAAATGGCCAAGGTAGCTGTGATGGGCCGAAGTGTAATGCATGCTATGCCGTTCTCGATATACTAATCCGAAGCATTAACCTTAGCTTAAGCTTACGTCCTCATATGAGAAATACACTAAGCCTAAGGATGCGTTCACACGTTCAAACTTTTTGCTCAAATATTAAAATTTGAGCTCAAATTTTGATCAAAATTTGAAGTGTTGCCGGACGCAATTTGAGCGCGATAAAAGGGTGTATTCTACGTTCACAAATTTGCTAAATGTTTTATACGTATATACTTCATACCCATGCGACCAGGAAATTCTTTATATGAATGTAGTGGAATGCTTTTGCAATCATAGGTGTTTTTGGAATTCATATGCCAGAGTAATTTGAATAACGCATATAAAAAGTAAATCGACATTCTTACTTTGATTCGCTCACTTAGCTGCAAAACATACTATAAAACCCAATGTATTGAGTCTAGCGGTTCTCTTACGATGGATTTGCAGTAATAAATTTGTAGTCGTCTTGGCTGGGTCCGACGTCAAAAGAAGAATCGATTGAAAATTATAGACATTAATGGTGAAAATGCGCATCGGTATACAGGGCGCACCTACGTAGTTGTCTTGGCTGGGTCCGACGTCAAAAGAAAAATGGATTGAAAATTATAGACATTAATGGTGAGAATGCGCATCGGTATACAGGGCGCACCCAGGTAGTTGTCTTGGCTGGGTCCGACGTCAAATGAAGAATGGATTGAATTTGGATTGAATTGGATTCAAAATTTGAAGTGTTGCCGGAGGCAATTTGAGCACGGTAAAAGGATGTATTCTACCTTCACAAATTTGCAAAATGTTTTATATATACTATATACTCACACGACCAAGAAATTCTTTATATAAATGTAGTTGAATGCTTTTGCAATCATAGGTGTTCTTGCAATTCAAATCCCAGAGTAATTTGACTAACGTATATGAAAAGTAAATTGACATTCTTACTTTGATTCGTTCACTTAGCTGCAAAACATACTATGAAAACTCAGTGTATTGAGTCTAGCGTTTTTCTTACGACGGCTTAGAAATTTACAATAATAAATCAGTAATAAATTAAAATTGTTGAACGTAGCCGTTATCTAGTCTGGCGGTAAAAGGATAAATGTTAGGTAATAATCAATTACGATTTATCAAATCATTATGGAATTCGACAGTGAAAGTTCAATTGATTTAATTATTTTGCAATGAATATTCGTGTTCTTAATTTTCCGGGTGCGAAATCAGAATTCAACTTTCTTTCCTGCCACATAAAAATTACCTTGAAATTGTGTCGTAATCAATATATTATTACATTAATATAAGTACTTGTGGCGGTTTTGTGTATACATAAGCTTCCGGTATTAATAGAATTATTCCGAACTTACATTAATATAATATAATCAAAATAATAATAAGATAAAATGACCAAGGTAGCTGTGATGAGCCGAAGTGTAATGCATGCTATGCCGTTCTCGATATACTAATCCGAAGCATTAACCTTAGCTTAAGCTTACGTCCTCATATGAGAAATACACTAAGCCTAAGGATACGTTCACACGTTCAAACTTTTTGCTCAAATATTAAAATTTGAGCTCAAATTTTGATCAAAATTTGAAGTGTTGCTGGACGCAATTTGAGCGCGAT
>JASANE010004726.1:0-12864 GCA_030248225.1 Trileptium ribeirensis
TGCAGTCTTTGCTAGCTACGATCTTGCACACAAATTTAGCCCGATCATAAGGACAAGAAAAGGTAATGGATTAGGTTAAAATAACTAGGATAAGTCTGTGATCAATCAGCGGACCCATATCTGTATTAAAATAGATCGAAGGATTTGTTTTGTAAAACCGATATTGTAGTCTCGTGTTTAGCATGATCTTTCACACAAATTAGCCCGATCATAAGGACACATAGAAGGTAATGGATTAGGTTAGAAAGCTCCATGATAAGTCTGTCATCAATCAGCTTACCCATCTCTGTATTAAAAGAGAGGAGACAGAATCCTCCCCAAGCCCGTATGCTGGTTCCTTAATTTTTCCTGAACCCCCAAACAGATTTAGAGTGATTTTATCCCCTCTTAACCCCCAATGGCTTCTTGCAAAGATAACTAGGATAAGTCTGTGATCAATCAGCTTACCCATATCTGTATTAAAATAGATCGAAGGATTTGTTTTGTAAAAACCATATTGTAGTCTTTGTTGAGCATGACCTTTCACACAAATTTAGCCCGATAATAAGAACAGGAGCAGGTAATGGATTACGTTAAAATAACTATGATAAGTCTGCCATCAATCAGATAACCCATATCTGTATTAAAATAGATCGAAGGATTTGTTTTGTAAAAACGATGTTGTAGTCTTTGTTGAGCATGATCTTTCACACAAATTTAGCCCGATCATAAGGACACATAGAAGAATGGATTAGGTTAAAATATGATAAGCCCCATCCTGGTTAATTTGAAACAGATTTAGAGTGATTATCTAAAATTTTCTTTCATACCTAGGATAAGTTTGTCATCAATCAGCTTACCCAATAGATCTATTAAAATAGAGAATAAAACCTATTCCTGGTTAATTTGACAGATTTAGAGTGATTATGTAAATTTGCTTTCATAACTAGGAATAAGTCTGTCATCAGTCTAGCTTACCCATATCTCTATTAAAATAGAGAATAAGCAGCATCCTGGTTAATTTGACAGATTTAGAGTGATTATCTAAATTTGCTTTTATAACTAGGATAAGTCTGTCATCAATCAGCTTACCCATATCTGTATGCAAAATAGAGAATAAGCCCCATCCTGGTTAATTTGACAGATTTACAGTGATTATCTAAATTTGCTTTCAATATGACTAGGGACAGAAGTCTGTCATCAATCAGCTTACCCATATCTCTATTAAAATAGAGAATAAGCCCTATCCTGGTTAATTTGACAGATTTAGAGTGTTTATCTTAAATTTGCTTTTATAACTAGGAGAAGTCTGTCATCAATCAGCTTACCCATATCTGTATTAAAATAGAGAATAAGCACTATCCTGGTTAATTTGACAGATTTAGAGTGTTTATCTTAATTTGCTTTCAATGTACTAGGGATAAGTCTGTCATCAATCAGCTTACCCATATCTCTATTAAAATAGAGAATAAGACCTATTCTGGTTAATTTGACAGATTTAGAGTGTTTATCTAAATTTGCTTTTATAACTAGGATAAGTCTGTCATCAATCAGCTTACCCATATCTGTATTAAAATGGAAAATTAGCCCCATCCTGGTTAATTTGACAGATTTAGAGTGATTATCTAAACCTTCTTGCATAACTAGGATAAGTCTGTGATCAATCAGCTTACCCATATCTCTATTAAGATAGAGAATAAGCATTACCCTGGTTAATTTGACAGATTTAGAGTGTTTATCTTAATTTGCTTTCATGACTATGATAAGTCTGTCATCAATCAGCTTACCCATATCTCTATTAAGATAGAGAATAAGCATTATCCTGGTTCATTTGACAGATTTAGAGTGCTTATCTTAATTTGCTTTCATGACTAGGATAAGTCTGTCATCAATCAGCTTACCCATATCTCTATTAAAATAGAGAATAAGCCCTATTCTGGTTAATTTGACAGATTTAGAGTGTTTATCGAAATTTGCTTTTATAACTAGGATAAGTCTGTCATTAATCAGCTTACCCATATCTGTATTAAAATAGAGAATAAGCCCTATTCTGGTTAATTTGACAGATTTACAGTGTTTATCTAAATTTGCTTTTATAACTAGGATAAGTCTGTCATCAATCAGCTTACCCATATCTCCATCAAATAATAGAGAATAAGCCCTATTCTGGTTAATTTGACAGATTTAGAGTGATTATCTAAATCTTCTTGCATAACTATGATAAGTCTGTCATCAATCAGCTTACCCATATCTCTATTAAAATAGAGAATAAGCCCTATTCTGGTTAATTTGACAGATTTAGAGTGTTTATCTAAATTTGCTTTTATAACTAGGATAAGTCTGTCATTAATCAGCTTACCCATATCTATATTAAAATAGAGAATAAGCCCTATTCTGGTTAATTTGACAGATTTAGAGTGATTATCTAAATCTTCTTTTATAACTAGGATAAAGCTTTGGCTATTAATCAGTTTAACCATATCTGTATTAAAATAAAGAATAGCCCCTATTCTGGTTAATTTAATATTAAGTAGTGTTTATCTAAATCTTGCTTTCATAACTAGGATAAGTCTGTCATCAATCAGCTTACCCATATCTCTATTAAAATAGAGAATAAGCCCTATTCTGGTTATATCTTTCCGAATATATTTAGAGTGTTTATTCTAAATTTGCTTTTATAACTAGGATAAGTCTGTCATCAATCAGCTTACCCATATCTGTATTAAAATAGAGAATAAGCCCTATCCTGGTTAATTTGACAGATTTAGAGTGTTTATCTTAATCTTGCTTTCATGACTAGGATAAGTCTGTCATCAATCAGCTTACCCATATCTCTATTAAGAATAGAGAGAGCTTATTTAGTCATTGACACCCAGAGTGTTTATCTTAATTTGCTTTCATGACTAGGATAAGTCTGTCATCAATCAATGTCAGTATTCTCAATATCAAATACAAATAGCCCTATCCTGGTTAATTTGACAGATTTAGAGTGTTTATCTAAATTTGCTTTTATAACTAGGATAAGTCTGTCATCAATCAGCTTACCCATATCTGTATTAAAATAGAGAATAAGCCCTATTCTGGTTAATTTGACAGATTTAGAGTGTTTATCTTAATTTGCTTTCATGACTAGGATAAGTCTGTCATCAATCAGCTTACCCATATCTCTATTAAAATAGAGAATAAGCCCTATTCTGGTTAATTTGACAGATTTAGAGTGATTATCTAAATCTTCTTGCATAACTATGATAAGTCTGTCATCAATCAGCTTACCCATATCTCTATTAAAATAGAGAATAAGCCCTATTCTGGTTAATTTGACAGATTTAGAGTGTTTATCTTAATTTGCTTTCATGACTAGGATAAGTCTGTCATCAATCAGCTTACCCATATCTCTATTAAAATAGAGAATAAGACCTATTCTGGTTAATTTGACAGATTTAGAGTGTTTATCTAAATTTGCTTTTATAACTAGGATAAGTCTGTCATCAATCAGTTTGACCATATCTGTATTAAAATAGAGAATAAGCCCTATTCTGGTTAATTTGACAGATTTAGAGTGATTATCTTAATTTGCTTTCATGACTAGGATAAGTCTGTCATCAATCAGCTTACCCATATCTCTATTAAAATAGAGAATAAGCATTATCCTGGTTAATTTGACAGATTTAGAGTGATTATGTAAATTTGCTTTCATAACTAGAATAAGTCTGTCATCAATCAGCTTACCCATATCTCTATTAAAATAGAGAATAAGGCCTTATTCTCGTTTATTTGACATGAAGTTTTATTGTGATTTGCTTTTACAGATAAGTTGTCATTACAATTAGCTTATCAATATCTGTATTAAAATAGAGAATAAGCCCTATTCTGGTTAATTTGACAATTTGAGTGTTTATCTTAATTTGCTTTTATGACTAGGATAAGATCTGTCATCAATCAGCTTACCCATATCTGTATTAAAATAGAGTAATAAGCCCTATTCTGGTTAATTTGACAGATTTAGAGTGTTTATCTTAATTTGCTTTCATGACTAGGATAAGTCTGTCATCAATCAGCTTACCCATATCTCTTATTAAAATAGAGAATAAGCCCTATCCTGGTTAATTTGACAGATTTAGAGTGATTATCTAAATCTTGCTTTCATAACTAGGATAAGTCTGTCATCAATCAGCTTACCCATATCTCTATTAAAAATAGAGAATAAGCCCTATTACTGGTTAATTTAACAGATTTAGAGTGTTTATCTTAATTTTCTTTCATAACTATGATAAGTCTGTCATCAATCAGCTTACCCATATCTGTATTAAAATAGAGAATAAGCCCTATTCTGGTTAATTTGACAGATTTAGAGTGTTTATCTTAATTTGCTTTCATGACTAGGATAAGTCTGTCATCAATCAGCTTACCCATATCTCTATTAAAATAGAGAATAAGCCCTATCCTGGTTAATTTGACAGATTTAGAGTGTTTATCTAAATTTGCTTTTATAACTAGGATAAGTCTGTCATCAATCTGCTTACCCATATCTGTATTAAAATAGAGAATAAGCCCTATTCTGGTTAATTTGACAGATTTAGAGTGTTTATCTTAATCTTCTTTCATGACTAGGATAAGTCTGTCATCAATCAGCTTACCCATATCTCTATTAAAATATAGAATAAGCCCTATTCTGGTTAATTTGACAGATTTAGAGTGTTTATTAAATTTGCTTTTATAGTTAGGATAAGTCTGTCATCAATCAGTTTAACCATAATTTTGCATTCAAGAGAATAAGCCCTATTCTTGTTAATTTGACTGTTTTTGTGTTTTTATCTTAATTTGCTTTCATGACTAGGATAAGTCTGTCATCAATCAGCTTACCCATATCTCTATTAAAATATAGAATAAGCCCTATCCTGGTTAATTTGACATCTCTAGAGTGTTATTAATTGTTGATAACTAGGATAAGTCTGTCATCAATCAGTTTAACCATATCTGGATTAAAAGAGAACAAGCCCATCCTGGTTTATTGTGACAGATTCAAGTTTTATCTTTAATTTGCTTTCATGACTAGGATAAGTCTGTCATCAATCAGCTTACCCATATCTGTATTAAAATAGAGAATAAGCCCTATTCTGGTTAATTTGACAGATTTAGAGTGTTTATCTTAACTTGCTTTCATGACTAGGATAAGTCTGTCATCAATTAGCTTACCCATATCTCTATTAAAATATAGAATAAGCCCTATTCTGGTTAATTTGACAGATTTAGAGTGTTTATCTAAATTTGCTTTTATAACTAGGATAAGTCTGTCATCAATCAGCTTAACCATATCTGTATTGAAATAGAGAATAAGCCCTATTCTGGTTAATTTGACAGATTTAGAGTGTTTATCTTAATTTGCTTTCATGACTAGGATAAGTCTGTCATCAATCAGCTTACCCATATCTCTATTAAAATAGAGAATAAGCATTATCCTGGTTAATTTGACAGATTTAGAGTGTTTATCTTAATTTGCTTTCTTATAACTGAGGATAAGTCTGTCATCAATCAGCTTACCCATATCTCTATTAAAATAGAGAATAAGCCCTATTCTGGTTAATTTGACAGATTTAGAGTGTTTATCTTAATTTGCTTTCATGACTAGGATAAGTCTGTCATCAATCAGCTTACCCATATCTCTATTAAAATAGAGAATAAGCCCTATCCTGGTTAATTTGACAGATTTAGAGTGTTTATCTAAATTTGCTTTTATAACTAGGATAAGTCTGTCATCAATCAGCTTACCCATATCTGTATTAAAATAGAGAATAAGCCCTATTCTGGTTAATTTGACAGATTTAGAGTGTTTATCTTAATTTGCTTTCATGACTAGGATAAGTCTGTCATCAATCAGCTTACCCATATCTCTATTAAAATAGAGAATAAGCCCTATCCTGGTTAATTTGACAGATTTAGAGTGTTTATCTTAATTTGCTTTCATGACTAGGATAAGTCTGTCATCAATCAGCTTACCCATATCTGTATTAAAATAGAGAATAAGCCCTATTCTGGTTAATTTGACAGATTTAGAGTGTTTATCTTAATTTGCTTTCATGACTAGGATAAGTCTGTCATCAATCAGCTTACCCATATCTGTATTAAAATAGAGAATAAGCCCTATTCTGGTTAATTTGACAGATTTAGAGTGTTTATCTTAATTTGCTTTCATGACTAGGATAAGTCTGTCATCAATCAGCTTACCCATATCTCTATTAAAATATAGAATAAGCCCTATTCTGGTTAATTTGACAGATTTAGAGTGTTTATCTAAATTTGCTTTTATAACTAGGATAAGTCTGTCATCAATCAGCTTACCCATATCTCTATTAAAATAGAGAATAAGCCCTATTCTGGTTAATTTGACAGATTTAGAGTGTTTATCTTAATTTGCTTTCATGACTAGGATAAGTCTGTCATCAATCAGCTTACCCATATCTCATATTAAAATATAAAATAAGCCCCATTCTGGTTAATTTGACAAATTTAGAGTGTTTATCTAAATTTGCTTTTATAACTAGGATAAGTCTGTCATCAATCAAATTTAAACATATCCTGATATTAAAATAGAGAATAAGCCCTATTCTGGTTTATTTGACAGATTTAGAGTGTTTATCTTAATTTGCTTTCAGATGACTAAATAAGTCTGTCATCAATCAGCTTACCCATATCTCTATTAAAATAGAGAATAAGCCCATTCTGGTTAATTTGACAGATTTAGAGTGTTTATCTTAATTTGCTTTCATGACTAGGATAAGTCTGTCATCAATTAGCTTACCCATATCTGTATTAAAATAGAGAATAAGCCCTATTCTGGTTAATTTGACAGATTTAGAGTGTTTATCTTAATTTGCTTTCATGACTAGGATAAGTCTGTCATCAATCAGCTAACCCATATCTCTATTTTAATAGAGATATGGGTAAGCTGATTGATGACAGACTTATTCTAGTCACGGAAGCAAAAAACACCAAAAGAAAGGCCAAAGAAGGAAAGCGAGAGACAGACACAGTTATGAAAGCAATTTAGATAATCACTCTAAATCTGTCAAATTAACCAGGATCTTATTCTCATAATAGAGATATCGGGAAGGCTGACTAGTTATAAAAGCAAATTTAGATAATCACTCTAAATCTGTCAAATTAACCAGGATGCTGCTTATTCTCTATTTTAATAGAGATATGGGTAAGCTGACTGATGACAGACTTATTCTAGTTATGAAAGCAAATTTAGATAATCACTCTAAATCTGTCAAATTAACCAGGATAGGGTTTATTCTCTATTTTAATAGAGATATGGGTAAGCTGATTGATGACAAACTTATCCTAGGTATGAAAGAAAATTTAGATAATCACTCTAAATCTGTCAAATTAACCAGGATGGGGCTTATCATAGTTATTTTAACCTAATCCATTACCTTCTATGTGTCCTTATGATCGGGCTAAATTTGTGTGAAAGATCATGCTCAACAAAGACTACAACATCGTTTTTACAAAACAAATCCTTCGATCTATTTTAATACAGATATGGGTTATCTGATTGATGGCAGACTTATCATAGTTATTTTAACGTAATCCATTACCTGCTCCTGTTCTTATGATCGGGCTAAATTTGTGTGAAAGATCATGCTGAACAGAGACTACAATATCGGTTTTACAAAACAAATCCTTCGATCTATTTTAATACAGATATGGGTAAGCTGATTGATCACAGACTTATCCTAGTTATGCAAGAAGATTTAGATAATCACTCTAAATCTGTCAAATTAACCAGCATAGGGCTTATTCTCTATTTTAATAGAGATATGGGTAAGCTGATTGATGACAGACTTATCCTAGTCATGAAAGCAAATTAAGATAAACACTCTAAATCTGTCAAATTAACCAGAATAGGGCTTATTCTCTATTTTAATACAGATATGGGTAAGCTAATTGATGACAGACTTATCCTAGTCATGAAAGCAAATTAAGATAAACACTCTAAATCTGTCAAATTAACCAGGATAATGCTTATTCTCTATTTTAATAGAGATATGGGTAAGCTGATTGATGACAGACTTATCCTAGTCATGAAAGCAAATTAAGATAAACACTCTAAATCTGTCAAATTAACCAGAATAGGGCTTATTCTCTATTTTAATACAGATATGGTTAAACTGATTATGACAGACTTATCTTAGTTATAAAGCAAATTTATAAACACTCTAAATCTGTCAAATTACCAAATAGGGCTTATTTTATATTTTAATAGAGATATGGGTAAGCTGATTGATGACAGACTTATCCTAGTCATGAAAGCAAATTAAGATAAACACTCTAAATCTGTCAAATTAACCAGAATAGGGCTTATTCTCTATTTTAATACAGATATGGTTAAACTGATTGATGACAGACTTATCCTAGTTATAAAAGCAAATTTAGATAAACACTCTAAATCTGTCAAATTAACCAGAATAGGGCTTATTCTATATTTTAATAGAGATATGGGTAAGCTGATTGATGACAGACTTATCCTAGTCATGAAAGCAAATTAAGATAAACACTCTAAATCTGTCAAATTAACCAGAATAGGGCTTATTCTCTATTTTAATACAGATATGGTTAAACTGATTGATGACAGACTTATCCTAGTTATAAAAGCAAATTTAGATAAACACTCTAAATCTGTCAAATTAACCAGAATAGGGCTTATTCTATATTTTAATAGAGATATGGGTAAGCTGATTGATGACAGACTTATCCTAGTCATGAAAGCAAATTAAGATAAACACTCTAAATCTGTCAAATTAACCAGAATAGGGCTTATTCTCTATTTTAATACAGATATGGGTAAGCTAATTGATGACAGACTTATCCTAGTCATGAAAGCAAATTAAGATAAACACTCTAAATCTGTCAAATTAACCAGGATAATGCTTATTCTCTATTTTAATAGAGATATGGGTAAGCTGATTGATGACAGACTTATCCTAGTCATGAAAGCAAATTAAGATAAACACTCTAAATCTGTCAAATTAACCAGAATAGGGCTTATTCTCTATTTTAATACAGATATGGTTAAACTGATTGATGACAGACTTATCCTAGTTATAAAAGCAAATTTAGATAAACACTCTAAATCTGTCAAATTAACCAGAATAGGGCTTATTCTATATTTTAATAGAGATATGGGTAAGCTGATTGATGACAGACTTATCCTAGTCATGAAAGCAAATTAAGATAAACACTCTAAATCTGTCAAATTAACCAGGATAATGCTTATTCTCTATTTTAATAGAGATATGGGTAAGCTGATTGATGACAGACTTATCCTAGTCATGAAAGCAAATTAAGATAAACACTCTAAATCTGTCAAATTAACCAAGATGGGGCTTATTCTCTATTTTAATAGAGATATGGGTAAGCTGATTGATGACAAACTTATCCTAGTTATGCAAGAAGATTTATATAATCACTCTAAATCTGTCAAATTAACCAGGATGGGGCTAATTTTCCATTTTAATACAGATATGGGTAAGCTGATTGATGACAGACTTATCCTAGTTATAAAAGCAAATTTAGATAAACACTCTAAATCTGTCAAATTAACCAGAATAGGGCTTATTCTCTATTTTAATAGAGATATGGGTAAGCTGATTGATGACAGACTTATCCTAGTCATGAAAGCAAATTAAGATAAACACTCTAAATCTGTCAAATTAACCAGGATAATGCTTATTCTCTATTTTAATAGAGATATGGGTAAGCTGATTGATGACAGACTTATCCTAGTCATGAAAGCAAATTAAGATAAACACTCTAAATCTGTCAAATTAACCAGAATAGGGCTTATTCTCTATTTTAATAGAGATATGGGTAAGCTGATTGATGACAGACTTATTCTAGTTATGAAAGCAAATTTAGATAATCACTCTAAATCTGTCAAATTAACCAGGATGGGGCTTATTCTCTATTTTAATAGAGATATGGGTAAGCTGATTGATGACAGACTTATCCTAGTTATAAAAGCAAATTTAGATAATCACTCTAAATCTGTCAAATTAACCAGGATGCTGCTTATTCTCTATTTTAATAGAGATATGGGTAAGCTGACTGATGACAGACTTATTCTAGTTATGAAAGCAAATTTACATAATCACTCTAAATCTGTCAAATTAACCAGGATAGGGTTTATTCTCTATTTCAATAGAGATATGGGTAAGCTGATTGATGACAAACTTATCCTAGGTATGAAAGAAAATTTAGATAATCACTCTAAATCTGTCAAATTAACCAGGATGGGGCTTATCATAGTTATTTTAACCTAATCCATTACCTTCTATGTGTCCTTATGATCGGGCTAAATTTGTGTGAAAGATCATGCTCAACAAAGACTACAACATCGTTTTTACAAAACAAATCCTTCGATCTATTTTAATACAGATATGGGTTATCTGATTGATGGCAGACTTATCATAGTTATTTTAACGTAATCCATTACCTGCTCCTGTTCTTATGATCGGGCTAAATTTGTGTGAAAGGTCATGCTCAACAAAGACTGCAATATCATTTTTACAAAACAAATCTTTCGATCTATTTTAATACAGATATGGGTAAGCTGATTGATGACAGACTTATCATGGTTATTTTTGCCTAATCCATTACCTTCTATGTGTCCTTATGATCGGGCTAAATTTGTGTGAAAGATCATGCTGAACAAAGACTACAATATCGGTTTTACAAAACAAATCCTTCGATCTATTTTCATACAGATATGGGTAAGCTGATTGATGACCGATGTATCATAGTTATTTTAACCTAATCCATTACCTTCTATGTGTCCTTACGATCGGGCTAAATTGGTGTGACAGATCATGCTCAACAAAGACTACAATATCGGTTTTACAAAACAAATCCTTCGATCTATTTTAATACAGATATGGGTAAGCTGATTTATGACAGGCTTATCATAGTTATTTTAACCTAATCCATTACCTACTCCTGTCCTTATGATCGGGCGAAATTTCTGTGAAAGGTCATGCTCAACAAATACTGCAATATCATTTTTACAAAACAAATCTTTCGATCTATTTTAATACAGATATGGGTAAGCTGATTGATGACAGACTTATCATGGTTATTTTAACCTAATCCATTACCTTCTATGTGTCCTTATGATCGGGCTAAATTTGTGTGAAAGATCATGCTGAACAGAGACTACAATATCGGTTTTACAAAACAAATCCTTCGATCTTTTTTAAAACAGATATGCGTAACCTGATTGACGACAGGCTTATCATAGTTATTTTAACCTAATCCATTACCTTCTCCTGTCCTTATGATCGGGCTAAATTTGTGTGAAAGATCATGCTGAACAAAGACTGCAATATCATTTTTACAAAACAAATCTTTCGATCCATTTTAATACAGATATCGGTAAGCTGATTGATGACAGACTTATCCTAGTTATTTTAACCTAATCCATTACCTTTTCTTGTCCTTATGATCGGGCTAAATTTGTGTGCAAGATCGTAGCTAACAAAGACTGCAATATCATTTTTACAAAACAAATCTTTCGATCTATTTTAATACAGATATGGGTAAGTCGATTGATGACAAACTTATCATAGTTATTTTACCTAATCCATTTCCTTCTCCTGTCCTTATGATCGGGATAAATTTGTGTGAAAGATCATGCTCAACAAAGACAGCAATATCATTTTTACAAAACAAATCATTCGATCTATTTTAATACATATATGGGTAAGCTTATTGATGACAGACTTATGATAGTTATTTTAACCTAATCCATTACCTTTTCTTGTCCTTATGATCGGGCTAAATTTGTGTGCAAGATCGTAGCTAACAAAGACTGCAATATCATTTTTACAAAACAAATCCTTCGATCTATTTTAATACAGATATGGGTAAGTCGATTGATGACAAACTTATCATAGTTATTTGACCTAATCCATTACCTTCTCCTGTCCTTATGATCGGGCTAAATTTGTTTGAAAGATCGTAGTTAACAAAGACTGCAATATCATTTTTACAAAACAAATCCTTCGATCTATTTTAATACAAATATGGGTAAGTCGATTGATGACAAACTTCTCATAGTTATTTTCCCAATCCATTGCCTTCTCCTGTCCTTATGATCGGGCTAAATTTGTTTGAAAGATCGTAGTTAACAAAGACTGCAATATCATTTTTACAAAACAAATCCTTCGATCTATTTTAATACAAATATGGGTAAGTCGATTGATGACAAACTTATCATAGTTATTTTACCTAATCCATTGCCTTCTCCTGTCCTTATGATCGGGCTAAATTTGTGTGAAAGATCATGCTCAACAAAGACAGCAATATCATTTTTACAAAACAAATCCTTCGATCTATTTCATACAGATATGGGTAAGCTGATTGATGACAGACTTATGATAGTTATTTTAACCTAATCCATTACCTTTTCTTGTCCTTATGATCGGGCTAAATTTGTGTGCAAGATCGTAGCTAACAAAGACTGCAATATCATTTTTACAAAACAAATCTTTCGATCTATTTTAATACAGATATGGGTAAGTCGATTGATGACAAACTTATCATAGTTATTTTACCTAATCCATTGCCTTCTCCTGTCCTTATGATCGGGATAAATTTGTGTGAAAGATCATGCTCAACAAAGACAGCAATATCATTTTTACAAAACAAATCATTCGATCTATTTTAATACATATATGGTAGAGCTTATTGATGACAGACTTATGATAGTTATTTTAACCTAATCCATTACCTTTTCTTGTCCTTATGATCGGGCTAAATTTGTGTGCAAGATCGTAGCTAGCAAAGACTGCAGAATCATCTAACAATACATACGTAACTGAACGA
>JASANE010004727.1:0-23544 GCA_030248225.1 Trileptium ribeirensis
AGATGGAACTGGAGCGTCAATTGAACCAGTGGTGAAGTCAACAAAATCTGTGGGAATGCGTGTTAATGTGCGACATCTCAAATTAGCTCCCACAGTATCTTGTCAGCGAATCAACTACAATACAGACGATAATTTGAGCCCAGAAAGTAAATCTAAACATAACGTTTACTATCGTAAGACGGACAATGACAGTGCACAGGCTGAGAAAACAGGGAAGGAACTAATACCGCTTCCTAATGTTGAAGAGTTAAAGTATAGTAGTTCGGAAAATTCGCTATAATCTACTGCGAAACACATAATAGATGATGCATTACCACTCCCTACAGGTACAGATTATCCCGTCAACCTTGACAGCGGTGTGGCTAAATTAGGTCCTAGATGCAGGTTTCATTGTAAACTAACGACGGGAAAAACTAGATATAATTTCAGACCACGGAAATAGCGTTCACTTCATTTAATCTTGAAATAATCGCATTAATATTAATATAATTTCATATAATCTACGTTCTCGAAATTTAGGACTTCACTAGGCCATTGCCAATTACCTATATATTCTACATATTTAATTTGCTTATATGTATTTTGGGTATGAATTTCTATATTTTAGCTATAGATTAATTGTGCACGGGCTATTATTTATATTAATGCTACTATTATGCTGATATAACTAATATTCGAATCCGGTTGTGCGTTATAAAAATTTTTCATCTAATCAAACAGCAACTACACTAACATGGACAATGACAGTGATCAAGGGGATGTTATTAATTTGCTGGAGCCGGAGGAAGAGCACGAGTTTTTTGCGGATCAGTGTCGGCCGCGTAAAATACCTTTAAATCGGTCTTTAGAGCACCGTGTGGTGTTGGACTCTATCGCAGAAGTAGCAAGGATTGGATCATATTCGCCTGCTAGTTATCCGGGTCCAAGAAAACAAAACAATCGGAAAGCGCAATCACGGCCAATATCACCGGCTGATGTTGGTCTTCGATCTCCCCAACGGCCGTCAAGTCCTGAACATTTGGATTGCAGCTCCAATGCTAATTCGGCAAGTTTGCGGCCGCCGATGCGTTTCATTACCGATGACGGTAGCGATTATGATCCGTACGATACTAGTTTTTATTGGAAAACAATACCACGCGTCGCAACTGTGAAATTATCTGATCGGCGGGATCCAAACAAATGACCGGTTTCGTCGCCAAATCGAGCTTTACCTCGTTTTGCAAGGCATGTGGTGTTTTTTCGCGCGACAACCTATGCAACATATCAAGAGCCAACAGTTAGTCAGCGTGACCCTCGATTAAATGCTTTTTTAAACCTGAATTGGATCTACCACCGTGGGCGGAAAATTTAAAGCGCTCATTTTTACTTCCTTCGTATGAAATGGTGTATTTGTTCGATAATTGTGCTACTTATCAAGCTAACATTAGTGACATAGCACGTGCAGCCACAGTCGGATTTATTTTTTCGCCTGCCACAGCGAGTCATACTGTCCAAGTTGCAATAACACAAATTATGCTGACGGCAGACAACTTCACGTATGCGGCTTCTTGGATGGATCAACCGAGCACCAGTTCCGGTTTGCCGAGCGCCGAACAACACCAAAGTGGACCGGGAAAAAAACGAAAGCACATGGGCGCTGGGGCACGAGAGCGTCAGACTCTAAAATGGTTGGAGATGAAGCGACAACAGAAAAGAAAATAACTGACTGTATGGTGCACGATGACGTCCACTTTTCTCGAGGGAGGGGCAAATGTAACAATCATGAGTATTATTATTATTATTATGATTATTATTATTATTATTATTAGAGTATTATTGTTATAAAAGCAACTTTTAAGGCCCGCGTATTGTTTTGTTGTGCGGTGGTTTTTGTTGTTATTTCTGGCATTTCGCAAATCCATGTAGCATATTTATATTTCGAATTTATATTTCGTAGCCAAAACATCTGCGCTATATAAAAGTTCTCTGCTCTGCAACAGTGTGTCTTCATTGTTACTGGTTCCGATAAAATTTCAGTGTTGTGCTATTTTGCTAATACATTCGGGCGTACCAATTTGTTTTGTAACTTTGGAACTGCGCTGTGTTCAACACTGAACGCGCGTTGGTTCCTATCTTACGGAAAAAAACTTGCTTATAATAGTGCTGTGTTCAAACTGTGAACGCGCATAAGCTCACTAAGACCAGGAGCATCATCGTATATATATATTTCGACATAAGGTGGTCGTCTTGGTGTGTTCCATATCGGAACGCCCGTTATTTCCGCCTGCACTTACCTTTGTTGTAAAGCAAATTGTTATACTTATAATCTTCTTGGATAACTGTATTATTGAATTTTCACTTTCAGTGCCTAATTATTTTAATGTCATTTGGTAATAGTCATGGATCTGACTTGGACACTGCGGGTATGACAGCCGACCACTTTCTCAGCCGTTCAATGGCAGCCGGCGGCGCTTAGGGCCGTTGCATCAATTAAAGACTTAGACAACAATTGCAATGTTGTTATAGACTTATTTCTGAATTGTATTTTTTGAAAATTTTTGTTTTAGCAACTCCTTTGATATCGGTATACACCACAATTCTCATCTTGTTGTTAAATCGCCTGATATGCGATCGATCAAAGAGTTTTCAATGATTTCAATACTTATCGCACCGACTAGAGTAAGTTTGTTGCGTAACTTTAACATCATTAAATTCGAATGAAACCATGAAATTACAGCAATTTAGTTCATAACAATTTCAGACATAAATCTACAATTAAATATGTCACCGAATTTTTTGATAAAATTTTGTAACACTCCACGAGGTGTTACAATTGTGCATACTTTTTGCAAGCAATCAAGTAGCAACATACTTATATTTGATTCTGAATATTATTGTTTTGCTGTTTTAGTAAAGTCTTACTGCTACGTCTTTATGGCCTATTTTACTTGTTTGAAGCTTAAACCGTTTACAGTGATTTTTGTTACTAACTTTCTGCCATAAATGTTTCAAAAAGACCTGAGCAACACGAATATGGACCATAGAATTGAGAGACCAATTTATAGAAGTTTTAGGAAGATTTTATAGGAAGAAGTATTATCTATGCCACTGAAGCTATTTCAATCGGCACCAACGATCAAGAATACCAGCATAATGTTCGATTCAAGCCGCTTTCGTATTAAATCCGGCGAAATATCAATACTCAGCCGGCGAACGCTTATGATACCGAAGTTTGAATTTGCTGGAAACACTACAGGTACTGGAAACTTACAACGTCATTTTGCAATTCATAGATTAGAAGGCAATTATTCATTTAGCAAAAAAGGTCTCTTGTTTTTTTCTGGTATTTTTAACTTATAGTGTACATAATTTAATTTAAAATCAGCATATCTACGAGATCATAAGTGACATTTGAAATACGATAAAACATCACAAGAATGTCAGTTAAATTGTATATTAAATTTTAAGGAAAGATATAATAAAATCCATTGGGATAAAATTCTTGATATATACTTAAAAATATATTCACGAGCTTATTTATATATTTATATTTATAGACTTTTGCTTAAGAGTATTAGATAAACTGTGTTATCGTTATAATTCGTAGTGACATATTAACGTTAAGGTAATCTAGTTTTGTATCTAATTATGGCATTGACTGATTATAAATATTTGCAATTTTACGCTCTGCTCATAATGCAATAGTTGCTAGAATCACAACCTAACGGCCCAACTCTCTGAGGTCAAACACTAATAATATGTACCAAGCTAGAAGTATTTCGTAATATCTCAATCTACCGGGTGCTGTTTGAATGATGTTTCGATTTTACGCATAAGCATCGTCTGGCAATAGTTGTGTGTTGTATATTCTAAATGGTATCTTTGGATATGAATTAATGAATGTATGTAACTCTTTCATACACGTTTTTACCATTGGAAACATCGATATTTTAAAGAATCATGATGGTTTAGTAATCATATGTTAGGGTTCTAACACATGATTTTAAGGGCCATATAATCCAACGCTTCTATAGATTGGGCCACTGGGCTTGATATTTTTAATACATATATAGTAATAAAAATATATTTTTCACCATGCAGTGCGTGATTCACAAAAAACTGCGTGCATGAACTGCACACCGCAAGCTATTGCACCGACCATGTCGTTTAAAAACAATTGTACCCGCATTAGCCTGCTATATAAATAGTGTCCTCACTAGAACAACTTAGCATTATTACTGCTGCAATAATGTTGGTTTCTATTGCACAACTTGCAAATTACAGAGTTATGGCAACGTCGAAAGCCAGCCTGGTAATATTGTAGCAACAATACAATGGTGTTATCATTGTTGCGACAATAGTAATTTTGCAACGTGGAGATGACAATTGGAAAATATTTTTATTGTAGCGAATGTATAAGTTTACACTTATATACATTTCTTTTGCCGATAGGGCTCCCCATATAAAGAACGTACACCCTAAGCCATATTTACACCGTGTTTCTGCGCTTCTTTCCCTTACCCACTCACATTTTCGGCAGTTATGACCAAAATTAGACAAATTTGAAAAGAAAACTGAGGAAATTATGATAAAATAGGTATGCTGTGAGAAAATATGAAAAAATTCAGATATCATCTACCCTCCAATGCGGACAGACCAGGGAACATATGCTTACACATATTGCAGCAGCAATAGCGCTTCTCTAACAATTGACTGATCCTGACTGATTAGCATTGTACCGTCATTTTCAACGAGGGAACAAATTGATGAGAACACACTTTTTAAGAGTAAATATTTATTTTTAATTGAACAAAACGATGATTTGCCGTTGTATAACCAAGTGTCACATCAGCTCAGATAAAATTTGTATAGTATTTTATTTATTATTTCTGCGGGTCGTTTAGTAATTATTGTGACCGCCACGACGGAGCAACAGCTTATCCGAGTTTATTAGGCTTTCGCAGAATTGTGCCAGAGCTAGGCTTTCGTGCGGGCTCCAATTTTTTTGCATTACGTTTTCTCTCTTGCAACATGCAGAGTACCACAAATAGCACGAATCCAAAAGATTGTACGTTTAATTTTAGAATATCTTAGTTTATATTATGCGTATAATTAAACAGTTCGAAATATCGTCGGTGTTTGCACAACTAATATTTCCAATTCTACAGAAATGGTGCTATTTATTGGCCAAAAATAGTTCGCAGCACAGTAGATATTATCGTTGTTCGATACAGAGAATTGTTGTCATTTTATTATATAAATATTTGCTGAATTCACAGTAACAGTTACAATAATGGAAGTTTAGAGTCCACGTGAGTCGAGTCGTCAAACAACAATATATTGCCGTTAGTCGAATAAGTTGCTTGCCTTTAATAACGTTTTTGATTTATTGGCTGTAGGGTTACAACATACACCGCTGCAAAGACAATTGAATTCCGTGCTAGATCTACTTCGTAGGCAAATGCGTGTACACTATCACAAATTCTAGCAGTTTTGTGATTATAAAGCTGTGGTTTCGACAATCGTTAAGGAAAAATAAAAATATAAAAATACATTTTTGATGGACATTCAAAAACGCGTTCAACCAAGGAGCATCTCGCCATCATTTTTGCTATCGAACAAAAAAGTTATCGAAATTCATCCATTGGAGAATGAGTTATCAGTGACAGAGACAGATATACATCATTTTTCACGATTTTCCCCCTAGCGTCGTTCGCTTCGCTGCTCCGTTTCAACTATTGATATTGATATATCAGTATTATCATAGTTATGTGACAAGCACCGCTTGCGAATTAACAGGATTCTTTCATAGCACCAATAGTTCTTTGATGGGATGTCGTGTGAAGCTTTTTGCTGAACATCTCATTTAATTATATTTATTTATTATTAATAACCGGATATACAAGTTTACGATTTACGAGTATGTCATCTGATGCAAGGTTTTAGGTGTTATTACAATGTACTATATTATTAGCAATACCTTTTTATACATATCACCATTAATTTCCCACAAGTGTGCTGTACAAACTTTCCATAAAATCTTACGTCAACCATGTTATAATTAGGCGTGTGTTCAAAATTTTAGATGCAATAACAGTTTTCCAGCTGTCTCCATACTGCAGCATATAGATTGTCGTAACAATGATTAAAGCATATTGTTTCCATATTAATAAATAATGGCTTTTGATAATGCAATATCTCGATGGTTTGCTGTTGTGCAATTGCAACCAATATTATCGCAGCAGCAATATTGTTTATATATGCTATTGAGGACACTATATAGAAACTTAATACCGCTACAATAGAGTTTTAATACGACATGGTTGCTACAGTAGATTACGGTGTGCAGTTTGTACACGCATTTTTCTGTGAATTATGCACAGATCTTGGCAAGATTCGCAGAATATAAATCCTATTTTAGGAGGCTTCATTGTGTCCGGTAAGGGAATAACGGATGTAATCAGTGGCCTTTCCCCGCTATACAAGCTAGCGGTACGTGGATGGGATCTTACGGAACAGTACGCGTTTTCTATTTTCCTTAACTTTGCCTGAATTTTGACGTATGAGTACTCGGTACGGTTATATCTTTTGACGTTAGCTTAGATACATTTTATATTTCTTGTATTTGTTTTCTTGCAGCAGACGTACAATTTTGAATACACAACGTGGGTGTGTTCTTGGCTGACACACTGGCGATGTTTTCCGCCTACTTCGGGATGACAAAAAGCTACTGAAACAGCAGCAGATGCAGAATGAAACTGCATATCTAAAAACCGTGATAGCTAGTTCAACTAGTTCACTTTAACGAAGCAAATTTGGCCACGCTGACAAGTATAAAATCTGTGTTTGGGTGTGCAATCAAGACTTATTAAACTCATGTTGCAACGACTACTAGGAACCTACAAACCAGTTAGTCGCTAGTTCAGTTTAGTTATTTCCTATTGCGCTAGCGAATTGGTGCTACAGAAGCAAGTTTACGAAAGCTTTAGTCTAATGTTTTCTGCGAGAAGAAATCCTTCAATGCAAAGCCGTTAAATATGAAAACAGAATCCTGTTGGGTGCAAGAAATAAAAACTGAACCAAAACATCCGTGAGCCAAAAATTTAAATTAATAGTATGGCTATTGCCAAGTGTAGTGGTACCAATTTACGGATGGGATCAGTGCTGTAGTCACAACGCGCATATATTTACTAAAATTTGTATGTATTGTGTTAGTGAAATCAAATTTTGACGAGCGTCCGAAAATAAATATTTCAGTGCAGTAAATAGATTCATAAAATGTTAGCCAATTATATTTAAAAACTAAATAGACTTGGTCCAGTCCAATGACTGCAAGTTGTATGTGAGCTAAATTTATACAGAAAGGCATTAAATCAGTATATATACTAATTTGCTAAAGCAGCATATGGAGCCTCTTAAGAATAGTCTTGCAGTACAGTTGAAGCTCACACATAATTGTTTCAAAGATGCTACGACCCATCATGAGTATACAAACCTGACTTAGCTGTAATGTCGGTAACACAAAACAACATATTGCTTGAGAGCTGTACATCTGCTATTTCGTGCATATAATATCTTGTGATTACGGTATGATGCACCTAAAAGATTATAACATCTCGAATTGTATTGCAAATTTATCTAAATTTGTTACAATTTAAGGCACTCTATACAATAAATTGTGCGAACCCTATTCTAAAGGGTTTTGTAGGCTTACTGTAACATAACAGTTATTTTCCCTATTTTTTGTTATTGACTAAGCAGACACAAATAATATCAGCATTACTAGAAAAGTAGTGTAGTTCCTCGCTGTCGCTGTCTATGTTTTAATTTCTTGTAATCATGGTTTTAAGGCCTAGGTCGCTGAAAAAAAATTGGCTCAGCGAAGACATTGTGGTAGATCTTCCTGGCGATATCGATATAATGGATGTTGATTTTATCGGAGTTCAAATAGGATCTACGATTAATTATGTTGAGCTTCCTCTATTGGCATCTACGCATTTGCCGCCTTTTATACCAGCGATAATGGTAACACTAATATTTCAAGTTGTCTTTTCTAACTATAATTTCTTTCATAATCTGCATTCAGGAAGAATAGTTTATGACAACAACTGCATTGATAGGTTTCGTGAAAGCATTATTCATCATATTTCTACAAAAACTGATATTTTTCAATATCGCCTTCAACGTAACACAATATGATTCTTTTGCGAAAATATATTTACATCCTATAAAGTTTCATCTTCAATATGTGCAGTCTATCATCCGAATTGCTGGTACACTTCAAAAATTTATGCTTCATACTTTCATCGAAAGTTGCTAATATGTAAATGCTATACTTTCCCTCCCTCCGGTACAACTCTGCATGCTTTTATTGCAAAAATGTACCTGTTAGCACTGGGCTAATCTAGTTTTCTTAGCTAACCGGAAATGTGTATATCCTCAAATTACATATATCAATAAATATGTATATATATGTCATCGAGATATAAGCGAAAATTTTTTAGAGCATCTGTGCCATTTGTACATGCTTTATCCATGTGTCACAAACTTAGTAATCGAATCAGTCAATCTAACAGTTTGCTCTGATGGTCATATCGCGATGCCCTTTAAGAAGTCATCTGACTACTAGCCAGGTCCGGATTTACAAGTACGCAGGGTACGCAGCTATGTAGTCCCACGGTTTAGGCCCCTGTCTCAAAATATCGAAACCGTGACCAGTAACCCTGTGAGGGACATTTTGGCACCAAAATACCACTGAATTAGCGACGGGCGTCAACTCAGGTCGTCGATTACGAATATATACTAATTGTTCAATTTATCGTTTCAGACGTTACCATATACCTGACACGTATAGTTCTTAATTATGCTTATTTACCCTGATTCTTATTAGCGGTATGCCTCGAAATTTTTTACATATTTGTCGGGAGCTGAAAACCGTAAGCTTAAAACAGCAAAATATGCTCGGCAGCATGCAGTCATCGAGAAATATTCGCCCATGACTGATTTTGGTTTCCTACCGATTACAGGGACCTCTGGTTTCCAGCCGGGTATATCAGGTACAGGCAGACAGGTTGTACATGCGGCCGCCACAGAGGCGGTCTCCGACGACGATGAGCCCCAAACGGACGTAAAACAGCAAATTGCCAGCGCGGACCTGTCCGAAAAAGAACACTTTTTCGGATCGTTCGTACTAGGGAACTCTATCGGGAGATGATCAGGTATACTAGATCAAAAAAGGCCCGGCGGGTTGCCAAAATAGAGATGCTTCCCTAAGCGCTTCCGCTCGAGAACATGGTGGAATAACGCGTCATTTCAATCTCACATATATCAACGACGCTTTCTAACGGCGATTCCGTGAAAAAAACAATGGCTTATATATTCTCCGTCAACCGGCAACATCTTCTACTCTCGTCTTATGTCTGGCGGGTCCTCAGCCTTGGTAAGCCAAGAGGGCTTCAGCAACTGGTCGAACTGCGCAAAAGTTCTGGAACGTCATGACTCGTCTTTGAATCATCGATAGGCAATTGCTGATCTGCAAACCAGGGTCGCAGGGAGACCGATGGATCAGTCCGTGACCCAGCACATTACGGCGGAATATAAATACCGCAAAGCGGTTCTTCAGTATGTAATATAAGTGCTAACGATTCTTGCAGAGCGTGGTTTGGCACTTACGGCAGTTTGGCTTGGCAACGAGACTCTTGGATCTAAAAAATGGAAAATTCCTAGAAATTATGGAGCTTCTGGCCATATTTCATCCTTTTATTGCTGATCAGCTAAATCGCTTCGAAAATAAAGGTAGCGGTCATCCTAGCTACATCTCCTCTACGATTGTTGAAGAAATCGTCATTATAATGGGAAAGAGGTCAGAAATGCCATTTGTGACGCGGTTCGCAATGCCAAGTATTATTCCTTTACCATGGATTCAACAGCGGACATTAGCCATTTCGATCAGCTGTCATTAACCTTACGATAAGTTGACCATTAGCGAAGCCCAAAAGCGCCCTTCGTCTGCTTTGTGCCGTTCAAAAGCAGGACTTGTTTGACACTGTCATGGAGCTCTTCAACAGACTGGGAATCGACATCCAGAACTGCCGATGTCAGAGTATGATAACGACAATAACATGTCGGGACATTTAACGGGATCCAGGCCAAGGTAAAGGAGGCAAATGGTCTAGCTACTTACTTTCCGTGCGCTGGATATTTTCTTAATTTGATTGGCACTGAGTGTGCCAAGAGCTGCCTTGATGATGTTAAATTCTTTGACTTTTGGTGTGAGCTCCACTCGGCCTTGGAGCAGGCTCATTAAGGCTCTGCAACCAGTCGAAAAGCAACGGCTAACTACTCTAAAACGATTAAATGATACCCACTGGCACAGCTACTACAATAGCGCTAGAGACCTACACACAAATATGAAAGTTACTATACTGCGCTGTCTAACATGTGTAATGATCGAGACGAAAATGCGGATACCAGGCTGAAAGCTGGATCTTTGGCCAAAAACTAACATTTAAAGAAACTGCTACACTGTGCGAATCGTGGTTTCACATGTTTGGTCGTTTAATTCTGCTAATCATGTGGTGCAGACCGAGTATGCTGATCTTAGAGACGTGTGTGACATATTTGATTCGCTGACAGCGTTTGTCGCAGGACTGATGTATGAATTTTGGCAACTAGAAGCCGCTGCTATGAATCTTATTCCCCACATTGAACTTGAATATAGCAGCAGGACGAAACCCTGTCGGCAGCCAAAGGCCTTCGTTGGTGACACCGGATCTGCTTCGGTAATTCTCCAGGGATGTCAACAGTTTCATGTGAAAGATACAACGTCATTGTAGAGCGTAAGCTGGCGGAGCTTGACCGCCGAAGAAAAGCCTATGCTGCTGTATACGACATATTTATTAAATGCCTTCGTTCCTTCTCGTCTGAATCGCCACTGGATATTGCGTCTGTCGTTAGTTTGCTGTCAGCGTATCCGGCTGACCTCAGCTCCGACTGCTATAACGAGTTTGAACAGTTTCGACACTTTAAATTTCCTTGCAAGAATACCTGCTCCGGATAAGATGATAACTGGAAAAGCCGTGCCCTCCATCCTCTGTCGCAAGTTTCCTCACGAGATGTTGTCATTCCTGATGGGAGATTCGCTTGTTTCGACTGAATTCCCCAACGTCGCCACAGCGTTTAAGGTTTACATGTGCATGGCCGTAACCATTTCCGGAGCAAAACAATGCTTCCCTTAGCATTGATTAAGAACAGTCTGAGATCCACGATGACACAGGAACGCTTAGACGGTTAGCCGTATTGTCTATCGAGCACGACGTGACAAACAGTTTCTACTACGAAGCCTTCATCCATAATTTTGCTAAATTGAAGTCTAGACATGTGGCGATCTATGGAAACAGTATTTGTGCGCTTTTGGGCTCCTAACAAAAAAGATTTAAGCGTTAGGGCGCTACGAGGGAACAGTGAGTCATCACCTAGACAAATGAAGCTTATACAAATAACTGGTGAATTAGGACGATTGAAAGTACCGTTAAATTTTGCGCTGTTTTCTAACGGGAAAGCGGCAATGAATACTCAAATCATGTATTCATCATGATGTGGTTTTTAGCGTATGGTAGTACAATTCCGCCCTACAAAGGCCCCCCGCCCTATTATGAGTACCGGTTGTAAATCCCGCACTGCTACTACCTGCTGAAGAATTTGACAATCTTCAGCATTTCCGTTTTATCGATCACGGTACGTAGCGGTCCTTTTCTGCTTTGTCCTCTTGCGAAAGCTTATGACCCACACGGTCAGTCATAAACATGACTACCACCCATGTTCTTGGGTCACCAAATTCAAACCTCCCCACGTTCCTGTGGGTTGAAACCTTGTGTTAAATTTTCGAAAATTTAGCAGTAATGTTAAACTCTCAGAAACATGGGGGTCTGAATTTGGTTGTCAGTAACATAATTTTGTAGTCCGAGAGCTTATGGGAGGCGTCTTGATTTGGCGGTACAAGAGCCTGGCAGTCTAAATTTTGTGGTCTAAGAATCTGGCTGGTATAGATTCGGTGATCTAAGAACATTGGTGGAATCTAAGTTGGGTGTCAAAGATTATGGTGGTCTGAATTTCGTGGTCTACGAACACCATGTGAGTTAGAAACCAGGAGGAGGTAAGGTCGAATTAGACCATGACGTACCGTGATCAATAATACAGAAAAGCTGAAACCCTCTAGCATAGTCGCATGCCTCTACTATGCAATGGCAATATTGTGTTTCATCATGCATTCATTATTTTAGCAGCCTCTGTCTCAGTGGCCTGAAATGGAAATTTCGTCATCGGTAAAAAGATTCGATTTTTCATTGGGATCACCTGGCGGTATGCGAGGTTACCGCGCACAAAAAGGTTAGACCGTCCTATTTTACATCTGGCGACGAGTGAGGAATAGATCGCAGCATTGCAATATTTTGAAAAATAGGATAACCTTGGCATACAACTTTTTGTGGTTTTGGTTTTCGTCAGCATTTAATTTATATTAACATAACTTAGTTGCTTTGTATATCATCACCCTTCTTGAACAGACATTTAAGTCGCTGGTAAGTTACAATTAGCAAAAATACCGCTATGGTAGTTCAGTTAGGCATCGTGAAAGGTACGCGCAAACTGTGGCGCTAACGATTGTATCTGAGTTAAATTACCTATGTTTGGGGTCTTTTCGGTTATCCCCCCTTATGCGAATCGCATGAAATACGTATAAAAACGCAGTCAATTTGTTCGACGAGTAGTAATTACCTAGGAACATTTTTTCTTTGCCATGCCAACCTGAATAAATGTTGGAGCCAGTGCAAAGTTGTATTTACATAGCGTAATGAAAAAACTATTATTGGGATGTACTAACAGTGTGTAATACATTGAAAAAATATAACCACATTGGGAGTCATGCAACTCTATTATATCATGTTTATCAATTTTATCCGTTGGGTTTACCCGAGGTAGTATATATACCAAAAATTAATTCAGTAAAACGTATGTGTAACCCTCTATTTCCTGAACTCAAAGAAGAACACAAGTTTTCTTTCAAGTTGTAAGCGTGGGCGTAGCCTGACGAAATTTTAAACTTTTTAGGTCCCATGTCATTTTAGCTTAGTTAACAGACTGCAAAATACTTGAATTGAAATTTGTAAAGCGTTTTGTACTAAAAACGTCCAGACGGGTATTTGACATGCTTTTGACCAAGCGGAACTATAAACCATGTTGCTTTAATGTGTATGGTTTCCTCAGCTAACAATGTAATAAGCACACGCGTATTGAAGTGACGAAACGTCAACATACGAAAGTAGTGTCCGATCAGACAAATGTTTCCCGTAATATTTATCTTTCTAGATCGAACCTGACATTATAAATCTTTAACATACTGATTTTTATCCATGAAAGTACACTAAGACATTCCGTTGACACCCTGCAATACATACAAGGTGTTTTTGACCACGTAACTACATAAAAATTTTTAAATTATGCAGTTAATGAAAGAGTTAGAAAGTCAATTAAATTTACAGTGAATCCAATAGTATCGAATTTTCTGACTTTGATGAGGGTGTGGCATACTATTCTTTTCATGTATACAATTGAGTAACGGTAATAGAGGTGTTATAACGATATGTTGTCCGACTATAGTTGCAAATTATACTAATTATGTAAATACATGCTAAGTAATTATTACAAAATTTAGCTTTTTGATAGAAAAGTGCTAAATATACCGTGGATTATATTATAAATATATCCGTTTAGACGGTGTTTTAGCACCGATAATAACTCAAAGAAATACAAGTAAGCACAAGATAATGGACTAAACAAGAGAGAAATGACTAAACATTGTTCGATATTCGCAGTTAAATTTTGTATCATGTCAAGTTCCCCTATAACTGACTTGTAACATAGTCTGCCGTGCCCACAAAGATTTGTAGGCATGGCTTTACATACATAATCTATATCTATGGCATGGCATCGGTTACGCATAACTCGTCACTGTATTTTGATAAATTCATACGCTGCTGGTGAGAGCGAAGCATACATATGGCACAATTAGCAAATCTATATGAATTTGACGAGTGATTTGCTGCAAATTGTTTAAGGTTTGCCTCCCGACGAAGGTGGATGGGTATGGTATGTCAATGGTATCATGGCACCAATCCTGCACCTACGACGTGGTGAAACATATACTTTTTTGTAAGTCATCAGCATAGATGTTAGATTTTTAGCTCGAAAATTGAACGAAGTTTTATTATAATTTGATTAAAGTGTGAACTCTGTTTTGTTTAATTTTTCTTTCTTTTTTGTGAATTTGAACGTGTAAATACTATTCAAAATTTTAAAAAACAAAACAATCAGAATCAGTGGTAAAAAAATTGAAACAAAATGTAACTAAATAGAGCAAAAATATTGGCTTTCAAATTTTAAAACATGCCTCGTGACACTCAAAAGGTCCACCGCACAAATCTAGTTTTTATAGTATCGACCTTCCGCTATAATTGGAAATATGTTTAACGTGCTGAATTTTACAAACAAAACTTGGACAGAAAACTTAAATATTATAGCAATTTTTTGTCTCAGTAAAACATACAATAAATATATATGCATACATTTTTAGTTTCAAGTTAATAATTGTATGTGTCTACTAAATACACTAGTCAGCCATCAAAACAGTCGAATGAAATGAAAGCTTGAGATTGGCAATTGCAAGAAATACCTGTAACATATCAGGCTCTGATTCGGGCACGAGTATTGTAATTTGTGCACACATCGTGTATCCAAATATGTTTTCAAAAGAGAAAAAAACACATTGCGGTATTAGACTCTAGGAGAAACAGTGCTGCGATGGTCGATATATATTGGATATTTTTGTTAACCTCCAGTCTGACATTTGTCAGTCGTGCACATAGAGCGACAATTTTATAACTTTTGATTCAGCTCGTTGTGGCCGTTCAGAAAATGTCCATTTCGGTCATAGTTTTGACAAATTTTAAATTTTTTGGGTTGTCCTAGGCACCTAAATTTCTCAACAATGTTCAATAAATATATAATTTTCATAACATTTGAGCCACATTTTAGAGCTGAACTGGTTCAAAGGTTAAGATGGTAAGTCTACGTGAAAGCCTAAACCTAAACTCCTAGCATATAGTCTAAGTCTGAGTCATGAACACATGAAACAATTTAGTCGATTTTCACACAATTCGACTTTGATTGTCAATTCGGTTCGAATGGCAGATAAAATTATACTTTTAATATTCATAATTTTTTCTTCGAAAATCTTTGAGACCATTGGTAACCTGACATCCAAAACATTGTTATAAATATGAAATGGACATTTTCTGAACCGCCTCGTCAAGTTGATGGACGATGGTACAAATAGCGCAACAAGGTCGTTGCATCTAAAAATTAAACTTTTTAGGACAGGGCTGCTGGCTAACCGAAAAAACCTCAGGAATTTGACAATTTTAAAATATATAATAACTTTACCAAGGATTTAGCCTGGAAACAGACAGTATAAAGGACAATATCTGAAACTTTGTAATTTTACAAAGGTGTGGCCGACATCCTCCATCTGCAACTTTTTAATGGTATATATACATATGTTGAAGTTCACAGAATTATATCGCCTGACTGGCAGTCGCACCAACCTCGGCAAACAAATAACTGCTTCGTACCTTATTTTCGATTTGTTTTCATTGTTGTACTTTCAATAGCAAGGAATTTTCCATGGTATCAACTACAGTGTATGTGCGACATTTTGACGGTGCCCGTGACACGTCTATTCGAAAAACAACAGCAGACAGAGCAGCTTCACCAAAATTATAGTTGATAGACAGAGTGAGAACGTCTCAAGTTCTCGCAATACCGAGTAGGTGTAATTTGTCGCTGTTTGTACCATTTATCGACTTCGTTACAGAATAACAAATTACGGAATAATTGTACCGTGAGCAACTCATACGAATGTTTTAAGTAGAATCATTCCAGGTTGTCAAACAATGTATTCCTAAATATGTGACAATAATAAACCCAAGAAAAACATAAAGAATCAATATCTATTTTCAAGGGCAGCAGCTAAGTAATCTGAATGTCATATATAAATTTTTAAAAAATTAACAATTCCAATTCTTTTTCAATTCTACAGCAGTTTATTTTTTCCTACGAGAATATAAGACGATGCAGCAGATGTTCCGTTTTTTCGCGGTGTTGATTGCAGAATTTGAACGTTAATTTCGCTAAGTTTTATTTAGAGTCCACGGTGCAAAGAAATGGAAACTGTACATTTCCAATGATCCTTCAGGCGGGTTTGAAATACGCCCCGTCGAGCAACAATTGGTAAGTAGATATTTCGGCAAACAAAGGCCGATATACAGTACAAACCACATATGGACGTATTTCTCGATTTATAGCATGTGACGTTTTATGCAACCAATAAGCTGATTTGCTGTCGAACTGGTATAGAAGCGGTTTAAAATAAATTGAGAATTTATGATAAAGGACATAAACAAAAGATGAGTTTGAACATAAAGGACACCTCATAAAAATAGTACTGCTCCCCCAATAAATCACGTTCTTCTACAAACACTCCTGCTACTTTATTATCACATCCTTCAGTCTGTGACATTGTTTTCGACCTATCTCAGAATCTGCATAATAAGTCGTACTAAATAAAATACATATTAATACACCCACCAACTCCAGGGTGTCATATTACTTTATGAATCCAATTTTTAGTCTCGAACGTTGTTGTCAAACCACTATTCAAAATATATGACCGACCTAGATGCAAAACTATAGGTAAATTACATTACGCTATTCGGTGATACCACTGTTTTAGCAAATTCTGTCTTAAAATTGAACAAGCTACCCTGTCGGAAACACATACTATGTGTCAAGAACTTTTGTTTGAAAACGAAGACGTTTCTTCTTAAAAGAAGAATGTCACAGCAGTCATATTGCTACTAACAATAGGATTTATGCGCCTGGACTACATATAGTTATTTAAATATAAACTTTACGACGGTTCATGCATAGATTATGGTTTTTGAAACATGTCAAATTATTTGACTTTAGCGTTTGCGAATATGCTATCTATGAAATAGCAAGAATGAATTCAGACGTGGTAAAGTTGATAATATAATTTTCGATGTCATCAATTCTCGGAATTCCTAAATGTTTTCATCTCAATTGTAGTCAACAAATCCGAGACGTTTGCTGCATGCCATTTTTGCCTGGCATGCAGACTCCAGCGGTCGGATCTGAAAATGCTTTTATGACTATAATAGATACGTGCAGTGCAGTGCAATTAAAGCTGTAATGCACACTCTGACGGAAGGTGAAATCAATGTCACAGCCTGACGGCTGTGACAAAAACAAATAAGCTAAGACAACAATTTTAACATTATAACAGTTTCCACAAAAGCAGACGTCAGTAGCGTAATAGTCAAATAGTTTAACGATTAAGCTATGGCTAATGCAGAGATATGCTGTGGTATGAATAAGACACCTACGCTGTAAGTGTTGTAAGCGTACTAGCTCTGGATCTGAACTCTAGAGATAGTCAAATTTTGTCGTCAACGGAGCCATAACCCTTTGTATTTACGTTCCGCTTTGTTTCGTATTTTCCTCTTTTACATTATATACAGAGTTATGGTGTCGGTTGTCATATGTCCAGAGCAAAGCGGTAAATGACTCAAAATTCGCCTCGGTCCCCGGGATCAAGACTCTGGGATTCTTTCGGCAGAATTTTGTCTTTTCTGGAATTTTACTTATTTTTGTGAATTTTAATTGGTTAATCCAAGGAAACCTGAAATTTGAATTGATTCCAACTATTTACTTAAATGTTGCAAAATTTTATAGTGATCTTTTATTTTAGAAGTCACACCTGTTCACCACTACGCTTTAACCACATGAAAAACCGACCGCATATCATATAATACATAAGGAAAACACAATATAAACAAGACTTTGCGGCGAGAATTTTTGGTGCTGTCGATACGCAAATTAAGCCAAATATATAAGCCAGACCAAGTTCAGACTCCGACCCAGTCTAATAATCACTCGGAGCTTAGGTGTCTAATTAACACATCTTCAGCCGAGTGGGTCTATATTCAAGACCAGCATAACGTCATCATTTTCCACTAATTGTCACTAATACGCTTATGGCAGTGTGTGAATAGCATAATCGTAAACATAGCTTTTATCGAGAAATGCTTTCTCGGAGAGCTTGAACCACAAGAGGATCTTTAGGCAGGACCTGTGACATTAGGTTCGGTATAAATTGGCAAACATTGCAAGCTGCTGTTACCCATTTCTTTTAAGAAAAAATACTCGAACTGGTTATACAAATATCTCTCAATTTTAACTTTTCCACAGCCGAGCTTGTTTTTTTGTTTTGGCACATAAATCGCAATTTTCTGTTACCTATCAACCTCAGTAGAGTTACCCCTATCTTAGCCTCAATGACTATGTCACAGCCGTTCATTTTTTAATACATCTTTCTGAAACGAGCGATTACAATAATCCCAGGCATTACAGTAATATTTACGATTGAGTAGGTGTTAAAATATTAATGCCCGATGAATCTATTTCAGTTTTATGTTATATAAAACAAGCTGCTGCTTCGACAAGGAATCTACGGTGGATTTCTCTTAATTAACAGCCTAGATTTCTTGAAACTATTGCTAGAATCCTTAAAATCATCTTAAGACGAATGAATAATAGCTCATTTATATTCGTACGCTAAGTAACGGGTTAAGTCAGCCCAACGCTTATTCCATGCAGTTTTATAAGTCAGAAGAACTGGATCGCATATCGGTTAAAATGAAATCATCGAGTCCTGACAACAAAGATTATGGCCGTGATATTGTGTCATTAGAGTCTAAAAATAATATTGAGCGTCTAAGCAATTTAACGCGGGAACTATTACAGCTGCGCCACTGGATCGGTCGAAAGTTATATTACAACGTTTTTTATTGGCAGCTGTCTCAAATCTATCAGTTGCTGTTCCTATTACATGATCCATTCATTCTTCAGGTGAATATCTATAAACATTGTTCATCTGAGCTTTGTTTCTTGGCATGGTTTGCCTGCACTGAACCAACGATATGCACTTCAACAAAGGAAGTTTACTAAAGTAGCTATTGACAAAATAGCCGGTGTAATACATAAACTAATTTTAATTTATCAAACTGAGGAACAGTCTAATTCATTTCACAACAAGCCAGCATTTCGAAATTTGTGCTTTCCAACAGTGAATGATGTTTTCTATACCAGTTACATCTTGATCGGGGATATATATTTATCCGCAACAGACCTGTATAATAAATTCTTTTGAAAAAGTCAATTCATAGTTTTGTATCCAAAAGCGAAAATCACTCGTGAACACATGTTATAGTATATAGGACCCGTACAATATATAAAACTCCCAAAATTACACGTATATATGTTTTAGGCTGTAACGGTCCTTGCAAGACAAACAGGTAGGATTTTAGAAAAATTAATAATTATTATTTTTCTACCGTTGATACACCGCTTACTAATCCGTTTGTGTCCGTCTTTTGTTTTTATGATTTCTGCGCGAAACAATGTTTTCATTTTCAAAACTAAATATGCCATTCCGTAATATAATTTCACGTTGGTCAGCTGTAGCTGTTTAGAGCCAATGACTCAGAAACTAGACAGAAAAAAAGTACGAGATTTAGCGTTCTAATATTGTTGAGAAGTAAATGAAATTTTTTCGAAATTTACAAAAAAAAACATTGAAGTGACAAATTAACGCCCCTCAAAACTTTGGGCAAAAATTAGTTTGTATCAACTCAAAAAATAAAATATGCTGCTTAATAGTTCGCCAAAAATGCATTCGGGCATAAATACTGCATAAGCTTCGACATGTAGAACATTCAGCTTATTGGTTAGACTACACTTGGCGCTTTTGTCTCTATTGTACTTACAAATAAACATGACAAGTTATGGTTCGTGCGTTTATAAATGATAATCGCGTAACGCCACACTTCGCTAAAGTACATAGTGTGGCTTCAACACTTACTGATTGAAGCGCGCCAGCCTAGCAAGGTAGACGTTCTGGTGTGACTCACGGCTGCTGTATCGTAATTTCACTCGTCAATATTTTCACCCGCGTGCAAATGATGGCAACATAATTTCAGCTGTAAATCATTGTGATGCTAAAACAGAGTTGATAAGTCATTTATCAAGCACAGTTTAGTTGCGTAGATGTGGATGTTACTGTTGGCAAAGGCAGGTATGCCATGAAGCTCTTAGATCATACAAAAGGCAGTAGATTGACAGTTTCTAGACGGCAATTTTGTTTTTCGATTAAAAGTACGGTAAACTTATTTCATTTGTGGGATATGTGAGATATTTTTGGTATATGTGTTCATGTCCTTTCGCACTAATTTCGAATTTATGACAGTACAGCATATTATGAACCGACGACATATGCTTTATATACTTTCATTCTAACCACTGAGCTACTCCGCCAACATTTTGTACAAGCTCAAACTGCTTTCAGCATCAAAAATATGTTATGTATTTGAAACTAAAATGAATATGTCATTGAATAAATATCTCTAACATTTAACGCTGCAGGTACGGTTTTAATTTACCTGGCTCGTGTTAGAGTACCATCTCCGGATTTACTCAAAAAGCTGGTACTATGCCCTGATTACCTAAGTATCTGTTTTACTACGATCAAAATTCGCTCGCAATAAAAGCAGTAATGGCTCTTGGGTTTGTAAAGTATATACTGTTTGACCGAATTCTTTTCTGCTATAGCATTTAATTCTTGCTCGTCTGAGCACGCTGTAATTTACCTTTTATTCAACGCAAATTTATTCATGCTTGTCATGTGGCGGGTACTTTATAGAACCATCGACCCATTTGTGCTATTATCGCCGCCGAAATATTTACGAAGACCCGGATGACTACGACAACTTTAACGAATTCAGAAAAAGTGCGCTTTTTCCGAGGGAGTGCAACCGCAAAGGAGAACCTGCGGTATTTATATTTACTCCGAGTTTACAGACACCAGATGTCATCTATTATGGGGTTAGTGTTGCCAAGTATTCATTACGAAAATTTGTAGAAGAGAAAAAAATTGACACTCAGACATACTCATGTACGTTGTATTATCTGATGATTTAACTCAGTCTAAATACGTAGCTAAGTCAAATAATCAGGTTTTAGGATCACATTAAGGTTTGTGCTAAGACCGTATTTAGTTAAACGCAAAGATAAAGTCGGTTTTAGATCAGACGTGATGGAATGCTATGGAATCTGCTTAGTCTAAGATTTAAAGTTGATATCAGGTTTAGGTTTACTTTAACTTTTAGTTAACTTTAAGTTTTAGACTATTTTACGCTAGCGATCAATTTAGCACTCGGTGGTTCAAGGCAAATGGTTAATCGCAGCCAACAGCTTATGATTACGCTAACACTTACAGTCAGTGTAAGGATTTCCCAGGCGTCCCCGAGTTTCCTGGTAACCGAAGCCCTGTCCGAAATTATCAGTTTCTATGTCACAGCAATTTCCTATTTGCCGCCATAGTCGTCGTTAGGAAATTATTTTTATTCAGGTTTCCGCGAATTTCGCAATTGTCTCAGCTTGATCTTGGTGGTTCATGGTATAACAATGTCGAGTAAGCATAGTGAGCGCGATGATGCGCCAATGCTAGGTGCGTTCACACTGGTCATTTTTTCAAAAACCGCTAATTGAGTGGTTCAAGCATTCGCCGCCAGAATTGTGCCGCCGGTAATCGCCGGATAAGTGAACATAAACTTGGGTTCCGTGATGTGGGAGAGCAATTTGCGTACGAATACGTTTGCTAATTCCAAACGCTTGTTCACGTTCTTCAAATCACATGCTTAACCGCAATCGCATAGACTATGCTCTCGGTCTAATGTGTGTATTTAAGAGTTGAATCGCGTGTTTAAGCAACTGTACGTGGTCAGTTCTTTGCGATCCTAAATGGTAAAATAGTGACCGTGGATAGTGCATACGTGTTGCAGTATCACAAATCGTGTCCGTGCGGCTAAGGTAGTCGCGATTTGTGCACGAACGCTAATTTTTAGATGATAAATTGACTTGATGAAAGCACAACGCTAAGCTGGACTTAAGTATAATGTGAAAAAATGTAGTTGCTAATATGAAACCAAATCGAAATCTCAGCAAACGTTTTGCAACAAATGCAATGATATAGTGCAGATATTAACACTATAAACGATCCACAACGTAAAAGTATTGTCCCTGTATTACCACGATTTTATTATGGTGCATGGTAGTTGGCAGAACATAAAAGCGTCACACAATCAATGGTGTGAAGGATGCCAGGTTCACCGTATATAAGGTATGGTGTCTTCAACACTCTGTAATAAGCAGATTATTTTAGAAAAAGGAGCAAAATGACTATTATAGTTCAATTTCAAATTATACAAACTAGTTTATATTATCCAGCGCACCATATCATTTATAGCCTTCTATCATAGGGCCTTGGAAAACCTTATATTGCAAAACATATATGGCAACATGACTATATATATATGCATACCAAAATAACCTTTTTCGGAGTCTGTCGTCGTCACTAGCCGTCCATACCACCAAGCAGAAAAGTTAATCCCGTCTTGGATTCGACATCATATATACTTATATAAAAGCAGGTAGTTATAAAATAGCGATGATAACTATAAGCTGTACACATTATTGGTCATGTAAAGTAGGATTTGCAAAGACAAGACTTCCACATAGTGGGTTATTGGCCTTAAACGTTACAAGGTGAATATACACTATTCCTGTCACCGGCACGATTAAAACAGCTCACGGCACTGGAGCAGCCGGCGGTTCCCGGGACACTATAGCTATGCGATGAGCACAGAAACCTGTCAAATATGGGATGCGTAGTTATAAATGTTTTGTATTTTACCACGCAGTCAGCGTGTCTATATTAAAGAGGACTGCCTATATTTCATCATAAATGTGGACACATGTATGTTTAATAAAGAATAAACCAGATTTCCTAAATACATGCATGTATGCATGTGCAACGGTATACGAGGCCACTTCATTCCGATTTTTTTTCTATGTCAGTCTCTCCCTTCAGATCACAGATCAAATTTTTGTGTGTAGTCTAGGAATTTACGACAACATTGCAAACATTGCGTTTTGACAAAGAAATTTAGTGATTATAACAATGGAGTGGACTCCAAACTAAATGCGGTGAAAATAGGTGAAAATATTCAGCTTCAATTAGTTGTAGGATATGGTTTGTTTGATCATATGCAGCGTATACCAAAAGTACTGAAGTGATTGCGTAAATTCTAAATCACTTGTAACCAAAAATTTAATTTTGGCTAAAGATTCCTCCTTTTGGCTTGCAATTTCGGACTAAAATCTAACAAAATTCGTTAATGAGTATTGTACAGAATTCAATATAGCCCTATAAATTTAGGCAACATGGAATGATAAAGAATGATGTTCATATTTTAAGCACTTTATAGCAATACGTATTTGTACTTGGTTCAGTTCATATTGTTGCGATTGACA
>JASANE010004728.1:0-18035 GCA_030248225.1 Trileptium ribeirensis
ATAATTTTGTAAAAGACAAGCATAGCGTGCGTATCGCGTGACATATATAAATCTTTTCCGTCAAAATCTTATTAGAATATCAAATTTCTACGAAATTTTAAATGAATTCTCATTTTGATCTAGGAATTCGGTTGGTTTCATAGCCTCAACGTTGAATAGAGGTGAGATAATTTTGTAACAGACAAGCGTAGCGTGCGTATCGCGTGACATATATAAATCTTCAATATGTCATAAAACTGTCAGGATAGCCTCAAGACATTTAATATTCTTGAGTTTTGCTTCAAGTAATACTAAAAAAACTATATATATACATATTTATATATGTATTTATATATTCAGCATTGAGCCCCCCCCCCCACAACCGTGGGGCCAGGTGAATACCAGGTGAAAATATTTATATATTAAATATATATATATATATTTATTTATAAATATGTATATATAGTATATGGAGGGGCGACGATCCCTAAAAATAGTGAGGCGATCATAATTTTTCTTTAGTTCTTATCCAGGGATCTTGATTTCGGTTGGTGGGGGTGCAACCCACTCATTCCCCCGGAATGGTCGCCCATGAGTTATGCACATAATATATAATCCCAATTTCAGTATTTTTATTGCAAACGTTGAGATGAATTTGTGTATGTTTTCAGTTTAGAAACCTGCTTTGTAAGCTTTTGATAGGTGTGCGTTGCTTAACCCTTTGATATGTCTTGTAGTTGTTCGGGCTTTAATAGATTTTCAATGTATCCGTTGGAACACCTGTGGTGGTTCATCCACACGTTCGAATTGCACCTAAGAATTAGTTATTTCTAATGGCCGCAGGAGACTTTAAATTGTCGGTTTAGGAATTGAATTTATGAGTTAAATGAATAACTTTTTTAGTAAGATCCATGTCTAGCGCAAATATTTTTAGCCTGAGAATTCCACAGTTGTACAAGTTAGCCTCGGGGGCCCATGTCAACTTTAGGGGCCGAAGTATAATATATGCCATGCCGTTCTCGACATTCTTAGCCTATGCCTTAGTTCTTAGCCTAAGCTAAGGTCACTATATGAGCCATGTACTAACCCTAAGTCGGCAGGTTGTGCTCCTCGAAACCCCGCTCTAAGCTATTCTTTTTTCAAACGTTATAACTTCCGGCCCCTAAAGTTGACATGGGCCGCGTCGGGTATCAAAGGGTTTCAATTGGAATTTTGTGTGGTTATAGGTGATAGAGTATGACGCTTTTATTGCTTTGGGAAAGCTTTTATTTGTCAATCATCAACTTCAGCCTCACTTAAGCGTTAACAGAATTGGGAAAACTGAATTTATATCTATCTGTAAGTGTGACGTTAATTGGAAAATCTGGAAAACGATTATCAAGAATGTATATAGTATAAACTTTTACGAGGTTTTTGTAAACAAAAACAATCTTTCGATCCTGACAAAGTTGGTTATAACAAAATATAGGCAAGACAAATAATATGTATTTAATAATGTAATGTATGGCATCTGTTGAACACATTACCATTTGGCCGGTTATGTACGAAAATTACATCGTTAGGGTACCACTTTCTGAAAAATACTAATCCGATTTGCGGGAAGATAAATCAACAGCTGTTAAAGCAATGTTTTATGTGTGATGGAACTTTTTAAACAAATTTGAAATCACTACAATCATCGTTTCAACACGTAGTGATCGATCCGCAGCCCACAATGCAGTGAAATCTCCGTTTGACTCCAGCACTCAAATCTCCGGTTGATTCCATCACTGAACTTTCCGGTTGACTCAGGCACTGAAATCCTCGGTTCACTCCAGGACTGAAATCTTGGGTTGACTCCGTCGCTGAAATCTTCGGTCAACTCCAGCACTGAAATTATCGGTAGACGCCAGCACTGAAATCTCCGGCTGATTCCGCCAATGAAATCTCGGGTTGATTCCGGCACTGAAATCTCCGGTTCACTCCAGCAGCGAAATCTCCGGTTCAGTCCGGCAACCAAATCTAAGAACCCATTAGGAATCCTTCGTAGTACTACGAACCTCTGATATAAATATTGTATAAATTTACATCATTTTACTGTATTCGTTACGTAAGAGCGCTGTACGGGAATGGAGTTTCTGTGTTTTTAAAAATAATATTGAATTGCTTTAAATAAACCATTAGTTAATTTTAACGCTTGTTGAATATCTGTTTGTTACCTATATATATACATACATATATATGTATATATGTGCGTATTTATATATGTATGTATATATGAATATATATACATATATATATTTTATCTAAGGTTCATTCATGTTTTCCTGCCATTTTATATATCCTTACATATTGTATATTTATTTTTAATAGCGTTTGTTTTACCTTTTTGTTTTTTTATTAATCTACTGTCCGGTTATACGTTGTGAATTCGAAACCAAATTTTGAATTTCTGTGCTAAAACGCTATTAATTGAGTGAAAGCAAAATTTAGCTGGAAAATTAATTCGACTTTCAGTTTTTTTGACATCACGACATGAATTGAAGAGTCCAGACCGGTTTCACAACGAATGACTGGGAACTATTTACTCTTCACAAAGTTATTGTTTAATATTGATTAATTTATTGAGTTATGACAAGTCGAAAATAAAGAGCTTATTTGTGTGTTTCTGTATAAATATAGAATATATATGTAGTAAAAATAGATAATGTTAATAACTTAAAATTATATTATTTGATCCAATATTGCTATATTCCTAAAGTAATGTAGCGTTTAGGACCCCCATGTTTATAAAGGACCCCCATGTGAAAGTTTTGTCCACCCTGAGTGTCTCTTCCTCCATCAATTATATGGTGTCTTGGACACCATGGTGTTTCTGATGGTATTTTCAGATAGTATACATAGACAGTTTACTGTCGGTAATAGTATGGTGTAGACTATACCATAAATTTGATATGTTGTTAGCTACACTATACTGTTATTTACACGCAATATATAATTGGTTTTGTTTGTTTGTTTGTTTGTTTGTTTATTCGCCGAACACAGTACATTCACAGTAATAGAAACAAACAACAAAACAAAGGTACACAAATGTTGGCGGGGCCGGGAAGGACCGATCATCCGGCCACCAAACCCCGACCCTTTAAGTAAGGTCGAAAATTATGCTGAGCGACACGATTTTTGAAAATAGTTAGATTGGGTGAATTCACGATGTGAAATGATTACAGTTGCCAAAATGTGGCTAAAAATCCTAAAGATCCACCGACGTGGCAACAACTTGTCGCGAGTCATTCGAAAATAGTTTCCGATTCGATTAAGACACTGGTTTCGGCAATTAGGTATTAAAAATGACAACTTATTATTTGTTTTTGCTGTAGTTAAAAACATGATAAGAGCTTAAGTATGAAATACCCATACAGTTCCAACCTAAAATGCGTGCAATAAAAAACCGTCGAAATTGTTCGAAGTTTCGTTTAATCGAAGTTATATAAATTTGTAATTTATTTGCTCCAAAGTCGAAATTTTGTCTAATCGAAATTACTATGAATTTTGATTGATTATTTTGCACTTATTTCCGGCGGTTATTACAAGTAGAAAGCATGTGCTATAAAAACTGATAATTTTAAGTAATAAAACGGAGTTTCATTTTTAAATTATCGCTTTTTTTAAACACGTTTTATAAATGTGCCATCTTAAAACTTCGTGTACCCCGAACCCATTGAAAACCCTAAAACATCGACCCTAAACCTACTGAAAACAAATTGACAGTGCTTCAAAATGTTTGTCCTGGCCTCTAGATAACCAAACCATCGTATTCAGCCTACCGGAATACCTATACAGACAATATTATTCTTGATGACCTGTACGCAATATTTGACCAATAACTGAAGACAGACTATATTCTAGAAAAAATGTTGTTCATTGATACTAAACTCTTTGGAAACCCACCAAAAGTTATTAAAACTAAATCATTGTAGTCAGGCTTAAGAAACACTTATATATAGACCATTCTTGATGCCCCGCACGCAATACATAACCAAACAAATTAAAATGTACTACAGTTTCGAAAATCCGGGTCGTCGACCGTGAAATTTTCAAGAAACCCCATGACAAGGTACAATATGGTCAGTTTAGATTTAAGTTATCGCAAACTATCGTATCCACCGAAGATACGGTCGTATAGAAACGCTCAAAAAGATAGTCGCACCCAAGAATCCCACATTACGAATCGGGCTATTCTTAATTACAGCTGTCGAAGTCTGTGCTTTCAACCTAAATCAATTATTGTTAATAAGTAGAATTGACTATTGCCAAGGCGGAGAATTCGGAGCGATGAATGTGTGATTTTACACAGCTGGGCATTTACTTTGCATCAACGCACGAAATAAACGCAGTAGTTGAATAGTTATGTTCTTTGAACATTTGATGAGATACGCACCTCGTATGTATGGTAAGCTTGATAGCCTAACAGGCACTAATTCTAAGGTAAAGACACGTAATAACATTTCGAAAATCGAAAAAATCGCTATTTCTGCAAAGGACCGACGAACCATATTCGGCCCCACAGCGGCTTAGAGAATAGTATCACAAAAAAATTCCCGGTCAACAAAGTTGTAGATCTGATTCTGATCCATTTTTCGATGCGAAGTCTGTGTCGTGAGATATTGGTTGCCAAACACTGGTCTCCGTATGGCCAGATTTGGCAAAAACCTTTAAAAACATGATTTTGCCCTTTTGACCCAGAAGATGGGGTCGAAGCTGATCGTGTTCAGCTTATGCGCTCATCAGTATCACTTTTGTGATCGAACAAAAAAATTTGTTGAAATCCGTCCATCCGAATGAATAATGAATGACAGCGGCAGACAAAAAATAAGAAATTTTCACAATTTTCCCCTAATGCCCGTAGTGGAAACTCCGTTCGCTCGTTTGATGGTCTCGAGTTTTCGATGCGAAGTTTGTGTAGTGAGATAGGGCTGCGAAACACTGGTACTCGTGCGGTCAGATTTGGTAAAGAACTTAAAAAAGTGTTTTTACCATTTTGACCCCAAAAATTGGGACGGAGTTGTTGATATTCAACTAAAGTGCACATCCTCGTCACTTTTGTAACGACCAAGAAAATTGTCCACATCCGTCCATTCGAAAATCAGTTATGAATGACCGAAACAGATAAAAGAAATTTTCACGATTTCTCATAGCGCCCTTAGTGGAAAACTCACTCGCTTCGCTTGCTCCGTTTCAACAATGGGTTAAGGCTGAGATGGGCCAAGTCGAGGTTGAAGAGCGTGAAGTTGTGTTTTCTATCATGAATGATTTTGAAACCGGTAGCGCTATGCAACCTGTTACGAATTTGTTGAAATAACTATAGAATAGTGTTGAAAAAATCTGTTTGCTCGTTGCTTGTGCCACAGTACCCGCCAGAAGGGGCTGCTCCTCTAAATGTTATACCGCTGCTCTCTCGAAAAGTTACAACCATTTTTAGTGTGTACTGTATGTATTTGTTCCAGTTTTCGCTTGTTGTTCGCTCGATGCTCGCTCTTTTGAAAGAAGACGGACATTTCTGACTCATACTTTACTTACTAATGTATAAAAAAATAGTAGACTTACGAAGGTGAATCCATGTAGTAATGCGAAACTGGAGTACATAAATTGTAAGATTTTCATTAAACATAAAACATATGCGGTTCGTGAGGTGCGTATTGTGCCATATGGATAAAAAAAGTGAAGTGAGTGTGGTGTTTTTATGTTTGTTTTAGGTGTTTTAGAGGAGGGTTTGTGGAATGAGAAAATAGAGATAAGATATGAGAGGTAGGGGGGAGTTAGTTATATTTATGGGATGAGGAAGAGTAATAGTAGTGAAGAAAGGAAGAATGGGAGAAGAGAATAGGTTAATAAGAGATGTGGAGGAGGGAGTAGAAAAAAAGGGGAGGGGGAGAAAAGTAGAAGAAAGAGAGAGGATGAGAGGGAGAGAGGAAGAGGAAGGAGGAATGGTAGTAAAAAAGAAAGATATTTATTGTGTAAAATGAAAAGAGAGAAGAAAAGAAGGGAGTTTAAATGAAAAAGGAAAAGAGGGGAGGAGAAAAAATAGGAAAAGGAAAGGAGGAAGTTGAAAAAGGAGAAGGAGAGAAAAAAAAAATGGGAAAGAAAAGAAAAGGGGGGAGTTGTGGTGGGGAGGTAGTATGGGAAGGGAGAAGAAGGGGGGAGGTAGTTGTTATGAGAATAAGAGGGTATGGTAAGGGGAGAGGGGGAGAGGGAGGTGGAGGGGGGAGGAAGGGAGAGGGGTAGGGTTGGTGAGGGAGGGAGAAAGGGGGGAAGGAGGGGGGGAGTGGAGGGGGGGAGAGTAGTGGTGGGGAGAATTAAGGGGGAAGGGGGGGGGGGGAAGGGGGAGGAAGAAAGGAGATGTGGGGAAAAAGAGGAAGAAAAAAAAAGAAAAAAAAAGGGAGGGAAGGGGGGTTGGAGGAGAGAATATGGAAGAGGAGGTAGGAAAAAAAGAAAGGGGAGAAAAGAGGTGAATATTATTGGAAGAAAGAAGAAAAAAGCGGTAAAAATTCGAACAATGGAACGAATTCGAAGCTTTCGAAACAAAGTTTGAAACTTCTCGAATGAACATCGAAGGAAAGCCTAGCGAAATTGAAACGAACAGCACTAGTTTCGGGTGAGTACTCCACATTCCACCTCGCAGTTACTTAAAACCCCAGACTGATCAAGATTTGTAACACATATCTTTTTTACACATCTTTACTGCTATACGAATACAAGTTGTAGTTGAAATTTAATATTGTTAACAGTCGGTTCAAGTGTTAAATCAGTTGTAAGCATGATCTATAAAAACTTTAAAAATAATAATTCAGTTAACTAACATATTTGTCTTGTGTAAATCAGTACTTGAAAAACCTCCATCAATGAATTTCAGAGAAGTCGGGGCTGCTAGCACATACGTGTTACATGCAATAGTTGCGAATGATTACTATTCTGGGATTATCAATAATTATCATGCTGAAAGAAACACTATTTCGATTAAGATGACGTAAATTGAGCTGGTTTGCAGTGCAATCGGGTTTTATAGCTAAATAATAATTTGCCAGGAAAAGAAGTGTTTTTCCTACAAATTGCCCCTTTCCTACCAACTGTACTAAGCTTAACGAAACCTATAACAAGTGAGATCAAAGGTGTTAATCCAGCGAAAAAAACGCGCATAGGAATGAAAAATGCACAATGTTTACCCGCACATAATAAATAAATTGAGTGGGTAAAATCATCTGAAAGGCTAAAACCTTGCAGTATTCAAAATTAAATATCTATGCATTGAAGGTCCTCAAGTTATGTTTAGGGTGCGAATGGTGATCTCCCTTTTCGTGGCAATCGCAGCCACTGTTGCCGAAGCATAAGACGTGAACTGATAACAGTTTCGACCCGGAAACCTTGTTTACCTCTCGAGCGAGTTCATACCCATTTCATAAATAGTGCCCTGGAGCAACGTGACCTTAGTCTCTCGCCCAACAAATTTGTGCGCACAGGAGGGATGGAACACGATGCCTCATGATTGTAAGACCTGCCCCACTAACCACTGCGCCACAATAACCCCAACACTGTATGAAAAATAAAATAGTTCCGATTAAACTGTAACAGATCATGACATGATGCGCCTGTTATCACGTACCGGGGTCCGATCGGTCACAAATGGAGCCGAATTTTCGCGGACCAAGGTACGCATGATTCAAATAGTGTATCGCGGATAAACAAATTCTCCACTTCATTGCCAGCGGCGTTCTACGTCGGCGGCAACAGTTCAAACAGCGCAAACAGTATTGCATTTAGCAATAACCGAGCGAAGCGTTTTTATTTTCTGTCTGGGAGTAAAAAGGTCGATGTCCGTCCGTTCGTTCGTTCGTTCGTTCGGTCCGACAGATCTCAAGAACCACTGAACCGATTTTGAAAAACTTTTTTGTTTGAAAGCCTATCATGTCAGAGTGTGCACCTGATATTTGGGATTAAAAAATTTTGAGTGGTTAATTAGTAATTAGCTAATTAGTTAAGCTTATGCAGCTAAAATAGAGAATTTTGCAATATTTGTGTTATTTATTGAAATAGAATCGTTTCGATCAAACCATTATAGGGTTTTTGGGTCGAAGAATTCAAATATAATATTTTTACCAATGATAAAGCCTATGCCCTATGCAATGTAGTTACAGGAACATAAAATTGAGTACATTCGTAATGCCATAGCCAAAGCTCCGCTCACAAATGTAGTTCCACTACCGACTAGTTGATAATTTGTGTTTATTGATAATTCAATTTATTGATAATAAATTGATAATATTGTGAATTTCTGTTGTCATCAGTGCATTTTATATAGTCGATCAAAAACATCAGGAACGGAAATGGATCATTGAAATAGTCGCGTTGTATACGCGAGGGAGTGCAGACGGTAGGCATCGCATTTGTTCAAATAATGGTCGTCCACCTCCTCTCCCTATTCCGGATGCCCGGTATAAGAAAATTGCTACCCTCAACTCAATAACAATAAAATGACTTACATTTGGATTGCCGCCAGCGTCTTTGACTGCAAACAAGAGCTGGGCATGTGCTTCACACACTGTCTTGCACTGATCGAGGAGTGCCATCTGTCGTCGACTGTTGTACGATAGCGATGCCGCACCTATACAAGAGTCCGAAAGCGGGCCATAATATCCACCAATTGCAGTTACATTGTGTCCAATATTTTCGGCATGATGTTTGCCAGCGTCACGGACTGGACCCACACGTTCCACAATTTGTTCTACAGCGTTCGCCATTTGCTCGTGAAAACCCTTAAATAAACCATAACACGCGATTGTGCTAAAAATAAATTATATCAATAGCAGAATAGAGTCAGAGCGAATTTGAAAATAGCCTCCACCCTGAAAATGCTGTAACATTATGTAGCTGCACAACTTTCCGACTGAAAGGATAAATCTAAAACCGTTTCCCGAACAGGAGAATTATACATTTTCTGCCAAATCGAACGCCGCTAAATAAGATTTTATCTGTTTTGATAATTTGTCAGTAATAGTTCGATCAAAAACAGTTTATATAAGATAATTTATTATTATAATTACGTGCTCACGTTGTTCATTACGACAATTTAAATTTAAGAAGTATGACGGAAAGCATTTGTCCTTTTGATCACTTTAGAGTTCCGTATTTTTCACAATAAAGGTTTTATCTATTTCTGCACTACCAATCACAGTTGACTTTTGTCCGTGGGAAAAAGTTGTTTAGTGAACAGGGATGTTTTAAAAATAAAAACATTTCCCTATTACCCCTCCAGTTGTCTGTACTACTAAAGCATTATATTTTGCAGAATTTAAAATTATGAAAACAAACGAAGATAAAGAATAATTGCATGGTAATACTGTTATAGTAATTTATTAAATAAAGCTAAAAACGACGAAATGGTTCGAACGAGGCACTTTCCTGTTCTTTAACCAAAGTTCTACAGTTAACACCAGTCTACATACCTGCTCGTTGTTATCTTGTCGTGGTCTAAGAGACTGATTTATAGCTTCCATCGACGCTTGATCCAACGCTTGTATTATTGAATTGATTTGCTCAATAGACGAATCACATTCGGCTTGACCGGGAGCAGTATCTCTATAAAATATAAAGACGAATCAATAATTATTGCTAAAACTAATTCATACACCAGATTTAACATTAGTTCAAGCATTTTCATTCGATCAGAAACTGGGAGCGTAGGAAATTTGATAAAGCTGCATTTTTATCACATACAAGTACCCATAAAATATAAGCTAAAGCTCGCCTCACACTGGAACCAGTGGGTCAATGCGTACAAAATGGTGTAACAAATTTCGACAATTATAGATTTCGGTTGATGAAGATAAGTTTCAAACGCCAAATTTCCAACAAACACCGTTCTTCATTACTAAAAATCAAACGTGACGTAAAAACAAGACAAGTGAAAAACAGCCACAACTGCAATATCTTTCAAATCAAATTATTTTTATAGTCCAGTATGGCACAATACGCACCTCACGAACCGCATATGTTTTATGTTTAATGAAAATCTTACAATTTATGTACTCCAGTTTCGCATTACTACATGGATTCACCTTCGTAAGTCTACTATTTTTTTATACATTAGTAAGTAAAGTATGAGTCAGAAATGTCCGTCTTCTTTCAAAAGAGCGAGCATCGAGCGAACAACAAGCGAAAACTGGAACAAATACATACAGTACACACTAAAAATGGTTGTAACTTTTCGAGAGAGCAGCGGTATAACATTTAGAGGAGCAGCCCCTTCTGGCGGGTACTGTGGCACAAGCAACGAGCAAACAGATTTTTTCAACACTATTCTATAGTTATTTCAACAAATTCGTAACAGGTTGCATAGCGCTACCGGTTTCAAAATCATTCATGATAGAAAACACAACTTCACGCTCTTCAACCTCGACCTGCCCATCTCAGCCTTAACCCATTGTTGAAACGGAGCAAGCGAAGCGAGTGGAGTTTTCCACTAAGGGGCGCTATGGAGAAATCGTGAAAATTTCTTTTAATCTGTTTCGGTCATTCATAATCTCGATTTTCGAATGGACTGATGTGGACAATTTTCTTGGTCGTTACAAAAGTGACGAGGATGTGCACTTTAGTTGAAATATCAACAACTCCGTCCCAATTTTTGGGGTCAAAATGGTAAAAACACTTTTTTAAGTTCTTTACCAAATCTGACCGCACGATGTACCAGTGTTTCTGCAGCCCATATCTCACTACACAAACTTCGCATCGAAAACTCGAGACCATCAAACGAGCGAACGGAGTTTCCACTACGGGCATTAGGGGAAAATTGTGAAAATTTCTTATTTTTTGTCTGCCGCTGTCATTCATTATTCATTCGGATGGACGGATTTCAACAAATTTTTTTGTTCGATCACAAAAGTGATACTGATGAGCGCATAAGCTGAACACGATCAGCTTCGACCCCATCTTCTGGGTCAAAAGGGCAAAATCATGTTTTTAAAGGTTTTTGCCAAATCTGGCCATACGGAGACCAGTGTTTGGCAACCAATATCTCACGACACAGACTTCGCATCGAAAAATGGATCAGAATCAGATCTACAACTTTGTTGACCGGGAATTTTTTTGTGATACTATTCTCTAAGCCGCTGTGGGGCCGAATATGGTTCGTCGGTCCTTTGCAGAAATAGCGATTTTTTCGATTTTCGAAATGTTATTACGTGTCTTTACCTTAGAATTAGTGCCTGTTAGGCTATCAAGCTTACCATACATACGAGGTGCGTATCTCATCAAATGTTCAAAGAACATAACTATTCAACTACTGCGTTTATTTCGTGCGTTGATGCAAAGTAAATGCCCAGCTGTGTAAAATCACACATTCATCGCTCCGAATTCTCCGCCTTGGCAATAGTCAATTCTACTTATTAACAATAATTGATTTAGGTTGAAAGCACAGACTTCGACAGCTGTAATTAAGAATAGCCCGATTCGTAATGTGGGATTCTTGGGTGCGACTATCTTTTTGAGCGTTTCTATACGACCGTATCTTCGGTGGATACGATAGTTTTGCTACCTAGAGTCTAACCTGACTATATTGTACCTTGTCATGGGGTTTCGAAAATTTCACGGTCGACGACCCGGATTTTCGAAATGTAGTACATTTTAATTTGTTTGGTTATGTATTGCGTGCGGGGCATCAAGAATGGTCTATATATAAGTGTTTCTTAAGCCTGACTACAATGATTTAGTTTTAATAACTTTTGGTGGGTTTCCAAAGAGTTTAGTATCAATGAACAACATTTTTTCTAGAATATAGTCTGTCTTCAGTTATTGGTCAAATATTGCGTACAGGTCATCAAGAATAATATTGTCTGTATAGGTATTCCGGTAGGCTGAATACGATGGTTTGGTTATCTAGAGGCCAGGACAAACATTTTGAAGCACTGTCAATTTGTTTTCAGTAGGTTTAGGGTCGATGTTTTAGGGTTTTCAATGGGTTCGGGGTACACGAAGTTTTAAGATGGCACATTTATAAAACGTGTTTAAAAAAAGCGATAATTTAAAAATGAAACTCCGTTTTATTACTTAAAATTATCAGTTTTTATAGCACATGCTTTCTACTTGTAATAACCGCCGGAAATAAGTGCAAAATAATCAATCAAAATTCATAGTAATTTCGATTAGACAAAATTTCGACTTTGGAGCAAATAAATTACAAATTTATATAACTTCGATTAAACGAAACTTCGAACAATTTCGACGGTTTTTTATTGCACGCATTTTAGGTTGGAACTGTATGGGTATTTCATACTTAAGCTCTTATCATGTTTTTAACTACAGCAAAAACAAATAATAAGTTGTCATTTTTAATACCTAATTGCCGAAACCAGTGTCTTAATCGAATCGGAAACTATTTTCGAATGACTCGCAAGTTGTTGCCACGTCGGTGGATCTTTAGGATTTTTAGCCAGCATTTTGGCAACTGTAATCATTTCACACGATGCATCAAGCATCCGTCGACTTGGTTCCAAGATAGGTTGTTGCAACTGACGACCCTAAAAGGAATAATACAATATAAAAATTAGTTCGTAGAAAGCGTTCGCAAACGTACTTAGCGTTCTCAAAATATTATAGGCTCGTGATTCTGGTATTTGTCATATCATACGTATTATATTACAGCACACAGACAATTTGGATGATCATTATTTTGCTACCACCTTGAAATTAATAGATTATTTCACTGAGAACAACTTTAAAATAAAGGTATACCATCGTACCAAGTTATTCGTAAATAAATAAAAAATAACTGTTACTGAGACACAAAGTCCCCCAGAAAATTCTGGGCCAGGTTTAACTTTTTCCTTGTTGTACATCGATATAATCTGCATCCTTAATGCTCACTGAAGTCTTTTCAAAGTTATTGCGAAGCTTGCCACATCAAACTTTACACTACCCTGTACCATCGATTGATTTTCAAGAATATTGTTTGTCGACGCCTCAAGCAACAGTTGTTAACAGTTAGCAAAGATTGTAAAAATTAGCTTTAAAACATTTTATTTAAAACCTGTGGCAACTTTTATAAGTGCTCCCTCGTTACAAAAACAGTCGATTTGTATATATCGACTTAAATCACACCGCGTTCACGTACATAAGCAAAAACCGCACCTGAGGACTAATTTTAGCCGGAATGCTCGCAAATTCCCGAGAATTTGCAAAACTGGAAAGGCTGTCGAGCGCAGCAAGAAGAGGAGTTGTTGCACTTGCACATTCAAGTTTGTTTTCGTCAGTAAAGTTGGCATCGAGCACCTAAATAAAATATTTTTATTGATATCAATAATTGTGATTGACGGAATAAAATAATATCCTTACAATATTATAAGCGCGAAATGTGTTTCAACGTACAGTTTCGGATCAGGGTTTTACGTAGCCGCAATTTTCTTAGACGCTTCTAAGAAATCGAACTCACGATAGAGCTATTTCTAAATATTCAATACTAAATTTAGCTCCAATATTTTGGCTCTATATTGAAAACATCTATAATATTATGTGAAACTAGTGATATAATTTGGCACTCTTTTAAAATGAAAACAGTGCCATTCTTTGAATTTTTTCGTAAAACGTTACGTTGGCCCTAAAAATAAAATACAGAAATATCGAAAGTTAACATTTTTAGTCGTTGTAAGCGCGCTATTATAATATCTTATTATTAACAAAATTTGGTCTATTTCAGTAAAAATTCGAGCAAAATCAGTTACGGTATAATATTTCAATGAAACGAAACTTTGACCGATTAAGGGCAAAAAATTCAATTAAACCAAATTTGTTTGAATTGAATTAAACAATAAAATTCGATAAAACAATATTTTCAATAAGATTAGCGAAATTTCCATCGATTTCAGTTTTACGAATTTAAATATATTTCAAGTTTATAAAATTTTCATCGATTTCGATTGATCGACTGTAATTTCGACTACAGTTATTTCTGGTGGTTGCTGCATTTCTGACAGTCACACACCTTAGGTCTGCCGACGCAACATTGTTTTAACAACCAATACTGCTTTTAAACAGAGCGACTCGCGTTAGTACGACTGCGTTAATGATATTGCTTAAATTAATAATTGTTCAAGATCAAAATATCGTCGTCCTGATTTTGTTGCATCATGAAAGTACGCTATTTGAAAACACCGTTGTAGCCGTACGTAATTCACGCTATTTCAAAGCGATTACTCTGATAATCATATTACTTCTATACTATTAGCTAGAAATGAGCACTCTTCGTTCTACGTTCTTTCGAAACCTTTAAAATATTGCTCGATAGATTTCAAATCTTGTCAGACATCTGATCGAAATTTTTACCGCGATTTTATTAAACTTTATTGGAAAGCTGTTTGATGTTCGTTCGTGGAAAGGAAAACTTTTTTCAATTTCTGTTGAATGTATACTCGTGGGAAACGGGCACTTATTTCTGACGAGCAGTGTACGTTACATATAAGTATTCTAAAACTTGTTAGCATAACACGTCTATTATTTTCAGATGTTTCCATAAGCTTTCATCAGAAAGTTTTCTCATACAAGAAACGATGCGGCTGCATAGATGAGCTTAGCCAGCTGATAAGTTTCACTACATTACATTAAATACCTTAATCGTTTTGATAAGATTCGCAGTAGAACTAGCAACATCACGAGCGCAGTTGATAAAATGCTTCTTCGCACCAGCATTGTCTGTTTTTGACGACGCATCACGGCAGATGTTTGCTAATGAACTTGTATGTCGAGCAATTACAGTAGCACATTCAAGGACCTGAAGTATTGCAAAAACCGGTCAACCACCGTCATATTTACACGTACAATATATTTTCACGGCCAGCCAGAGTTTTGGTAAATTTTATTACCGAATAATAAAAATTATCACAACAAACATAAAGCTACTTAATCATGCGCAGCAGTGTTGAAAAGATTTTACCTGATGATACCAACGTTTTTTTCAATCCTTGACATAAATAAAGTTGCCTAGCAGAACTCAAAGGCAACTATTTGTCTATAACGTATTTGTGTTGATGCAAAAGTTTTGGAAACGCATGTTACACAATTATGTTTTTCCTTCAGAAGTTCTAACAATAAACTCAGCCTTTACAGTGGCATGATCATTCCTCAACTAAAAAAATTAGATCAAATAGATTTGGTTTGCTTCTATTCTTTTTTTCGCATTTCGGACCTTTATGTCAAAATATTTTGAGCCACTACTTGTGCGCAATGTTTAAAGTTATGGCCTGTGTGTGTTCCGTTTGAAGTTACATAAGGCCACAAAATATTCGGCATATTACGTTGAGACGTGACAACATCGTTTCAAAAAACCTAATATTTCAGCCTTCACACAAATTTCTAGATGAAAATACGAATACGTTCTCGTTAAAAATGTATACTTCTAAACTTTCTAAATAATATTTATTTAGAAATTGCACTGGTTTTGTGCAATGTTATCGACCAAATAAATTATGTCAACGAATCTTCTAGAATGACCAAAAACCCAGGTAAGGTGTGAAATTGATAGTTAATGCACAAAAAAATGGAAGCTATTGCGATTTTGACAGCGTAAGGATACTTATCAACACGCAAACGTTAAAAATCTCATCCAAATTTTGAGACTCAGAAATACGTTTTAGATATCTGTAAGAATGTCCCCAACACACAAGTATTATAAGACATACCACTGGTACTTTTTACGATAAAATGGCTGATTGACCTCACTGTTGTATATACTACAGTCACAAAACATAAGTACACAAGAACGAAATGACTTGTCCACAGGGCACCTTCCATTTTCGAAATCCCCAAGTTCAACGAAATCCATAATTATTTATTAGTGTTCCTAAATCTTCACGTTTCCAGTACCGTATATATTTTGAAATAATTACATTAAATGGCTGTTTTATAGCCTGAAAATATTTGTAAGACAGTGAAAAGTACGTCAAAAATATGAAAATATGCAGCATACAAAACAACAATTTTTTCGACTACATTGAAATGTCCCCAAAAATGTGCATGAAGCTCCCAAATATGTCCACTTTTTGTGATGGCTGAAAACAGGGCCACACTGGGAACAACCTCCGTTCACGTATCTATAATATATCCAGCACTATCCAAAATAACTGCAAACTTATCATCTGTAGTAAGTATCTGAGGTGAGCTCCACAAGCAAACATACCAGTTCTTTACAGTTAATTTGTCCAAGTTTGCTATCCCAGCTGAATAATATACAAAAGCGAAATAAATGGAAAACATTTCTCGGTTCAAATACTATGTTCGAAATACACAAAATTTCTTTAATAGAAGTTTAGGTCAGCCGTAATGCATTTTACGTCGGAACTTGTAATCAAACGCAAACGCTAACCTGATGCTGCGATACACGTGGTGACTGCAGTGTGCAGCATGCGTCTCGTACAGCATTCACCGATCGATTAAATTTTGTCATTTCTACGAGGCCCGGCTTACCGCGGACAGACGACAGCTCTGAGGCGCCGACTAGATAGGCAGCCTGGCTAGCTGATTCAGCCAAGTTGCAAACCGCCTCAGAAACTTCGTGTACCGACCGTGAAAAGGCATCAAGTTCGCCATTTTTCGCGTGCTGTGCAATCCCGGTCATACCATCACCAAGGTTCTAAAAACTTTCGATATATTACAGGAAGTGACAGCTAAGTCTAACAATTACTGTCGTTGGGCCTTTAGTGCACTAAATTCCAGAAAATACTTATTCTTTTATCTATTTTTATTATTCTAGTATTATTTTTATTTCCATTATTATTACTATTTTGTTGTCAGGATATGGTCGTATAGCTGTGCTTTAAACTACTTTTGGCTATGCTTAAACTAAAGGGGCGATGTCTACGGTCCAAACAATAGTTTGCATTCGATTCTGAATTATACTTAATTGCGGTTGAAGCAGTATTTTTTACATAGGTAGGCCTCAAATCCAGCTTTTTCTTATATTGTATATTGTGATAGTATTACGGTCCCATTTTAGCGGGAGTTGGAATTTCGAAACAGGTTTGTGTGGCGAAGCGAGTCCTAATGGGTATAAAATTCTTAACTTTTGCAACGATGACCTTCTGTAATGGTAGCACTCAGAACCTAGCACTTCACTTACTACACAAATATAATAAGCACCTAACTTGATATAAGATAAATAATAGTACGGCAATAAATAATGAATTGTTTGAATTGACAAGGTGGATCTAAGGATCCAAATAATAAATTAATATTAATGCTCGAGCAAACAATATGAACTATTAAACAGCCGGTCTTAGGCATATGAATATTGCTATAAATTTAATAGCCAAGGAATTTAATAAACAATTACACTACGCGTACAAAATCGATTTGTTTTTATTGCTGAAATTAAAATATTTTTGTATACATTTAGCAGTCACTGCTATATAATTTACTCGTGATTGTGGTATTTGCTATTGGAACATATAGTGTATATAGGTGTGAAGCTATGTATAGTAAACTCTGAGGCCTGGTATTAATCATAAACATCGAAATATATGCTCCGTTTCGTAAGCTGTATACGAATTTTTTTGGACCTTTCTCAAAAGATGGTGCGACAATAAACATACTATGTGTTTGTGCAACCTGCATGTTTTTACGTAAAATAATGTGGTTTGTTTAGTTGTGTTCGAACAACATAGTGTAAAATTTTTAGGACATTACCAGGCATGACCATCCATTTCGCTTTTGCGAAGCAGTCACATTGCTACTTTGGCCTTGTAACCATGGACTACTGGGCGTTTAAGAAGGTACTTCAGGAGGCTCGAGTTTTAATCGCGGCTGCGGCAACCCTAGACAATTAATACTGCAAACTGTGTGGGACAAATGAACACTGTTCTTTTCAAAAGGACTATAAATTGATACGGTCTAACTGAAAGCTGTGGGATTGAAAAATGTGTTTACTTAATATAATGCATGAGGATGCTAGCTGTCATTTTTGCGCCACCTTGTTATTCTTCGTTTGTGAGCAATACGAACTGAACGAAGAACGGGACATAGAACTGATCGCTAAGGCGGGT
>JASANE010004730.1:0-15226 GCA_030248225.1 Trileptium ribeirensis
ATATTCTTTAAACTAGAAAGTGTCCTGCATCGGTTATAAAACTTCGGTAAATGGACCAGCGTCGGTTATTAGAATTCTGTGTATAAAAGTTCTATTTGATGATTTCGAAATCAAACTAAGTAATTAGATGCAGTTATACCGATTTCGTAAACAGCACGTCGCATTCACATTCTGTTGGGAGCAGGACAAAACTGGGAAACTTGTCCCCGATATAAGTGGGACAACTAAAGGACAAGCGAGACATCTGGAGGGGGCAAATAACTCCAGGGGAGCACCAATATCAAACTGGAGCGGGCACCAATATAAAGCAGGAGGGGGCACCAATATCAAACTGGAGTGGGCGCCAATACCAAACTGAAAGGGGAAAATATCTAACTGGAGGGATGCCAATAACAGGAGGGGGACACCAGTATCAAACAGGAAGAGGCACCAATATCAAACTAGAGAGGGGCCAATATTGAACTGAAGAGGGGCACCAATAGCAAACTGGAGGGAGCACTAAGATCAAACAGAATGGCGGACCAATATTTAACCGGAGAGGACCAATATCAAACTGGAGTTGGGTATCAATATCAAACTGGAGAGTTGCAAATATCAAACTGGAGGTGGGCCAATATCAAACTGGAGGGGGCACCAATATCAAACTAGGGCGGTACACCAATATCATATTGTAGAGTGGACAAATATCAAACTGGAGTTGGGTACCAATACCAAACTGAAGGGGGCCAATATCAAACTGGAGTTGGGTACTAATGCCAAACTGAAGGGGGCCAATATCAAACTGGAGAGAGAGAGCACCAATGCAAAACTAGACGAGGACACCAATATCAATCCGGAGGGGGGCACCAATATCAAACTGGAACGGGACAATATCTAACTGGAGGGGGCCAATATCAAACAGGAGGTGGGCTAATAACTGGAGAGGGCACCAATATCAAACAGGAAGGGACGCCAATATCAATCTGGAGAGGGGCCAATATTGAACTGGAAAGGGCACCAATATCAAACTGAAGGGTGGTATCAACATCAAACTGGAGGGGGCAATATCAAGCTGAAGGGGGTACCAATATCAAACTGGAGGGGATACAAATATCAAACTGGAGGGGGCACCAATACCAGACTGTAGGGGCACCAATATTACACTGCAGGTGGGCACCAATACCAAACAGGAATGGAGCATCAAGATCCAACAGGAGGGTGCACCAATGTCAAACTGGAGGGGGCATCAATATCAAACTGGAGGGGCCCAATATCAAGCTGGAGGGGGCCAATATCGAACTGGACAGGGACACCAATATCAAACTGGAGTAGAGTTTCGTACAGTTCTATGTACCAGTGTTACATACGACATGTCGTATGTAACACTAGTTACGTACGACATGTCGTATGTAACACTGGTTACATACGACATGTCTTATGTAACATTGGTTACATACCACATGTCGTATGTAACACGGGTTACATATAACATGTCGTATGCAGCACAGCTACGTACGACATGTCGTATGTAACAAAAATTTTCTAGTAGATAGGCGCATTATTCTGTGAATCAGCAATAACTACAAAAATAGAAATTAACGGCGTTGGATTGCTGCCAAAATTTTAATTTGCCCCGCTGTAGAACTGCCAAAATTTATATTTACCGCGTTGGACAGCTGCCAAAATACAAATTTTCGCGCTGGACAGCTGCCAAAATCAGAATTTACTGCGTTGAACGGCCTCCAAAATTTGAATTGTCAATATTTTAATAAATATATTACGTAATATAAAAATTACAACATATGTCGTATTATAACTATTTATAATAGTCAGGCGAGACAGCTAAATTTGGCCCACATGGTTCGGCCTACCTATGTGGACATTTATATAGAGCTGTCTGTAACCTCAGGACAAAACCAATAGCCAGCCTTGACGGTGCTAATGTGTCATACAGTCACGCTTTAATGTAGGAAAAACTAGAGACAAAGCGCACCCAAGTTATTCTAAATGCCCCATAAAGGTATGTAAAATGTTGATACTAGTAATATTACTGATATTATTGCTAATTGTGTTAGTCGGTAATGGGTGTTATAAAAAGATAAGTGTATGTTGCCTACTATTATCCCATTTACATAGTTGGAGCAACCGGTATCTCTTAACCGTTGTAAGCGATCTACGGGTAAGAAAAAATATTCAACTCTATATGGACTAAGGGTTAAACTCCTACAGGCTGGGAGGCTACTGGGGTTGGCCCCTTTTTTATAAAAAGGCGAAAAACAGTGCAGAAATTATCGCGGCATCTCCCAGTTACACGCGGTTATGAACATGTTCGAATCCGCCATAGTACATAGGCTAAGGCCGGAAGCGGAAAAGACAACCCGCGACAATCAAGACAAATTCCGATATGAATTCGCTAAATATCGAATCCCGATATGAATTTTCGACAACCTACTATTGTCTGCTTCGTTGATTTTGCCGCAGTCTGTGATTCACTAAACAAATAGTCTTTATGGGAACTCTATAAGGCGAAAGGTATCCCTTCTTATATGTGCAGGGCCATAACAAGCCTGTACATCACGTCTACCATTATCCGAGCGTACGGCGAAGAGTCAAGCCGTTTCTACATCGACACTGGCGTCCGCCAGGGTGCCATCCTTTTGCTTCAGTCTCTTCGTAGACTACATCATGGAAAACGCGTGCGCACCCGAAGATGGTGTGTTAGTTCCAGAGCCTAATCTCGGAGTGTCTAAACTTGACTATGCCGATGACCTACCTGTTCTAAGTAACTCCAGCACCTCCATGTAAAGTATGGTTGACCGGCTAGAAGCAGCTGCGGCGTCTCTCAGCCTCAAAATAAATGCAACTAAGACCAAGGTCTTATCTAGCTGTATTGGAGACAACATTGCAATCAAGTTCGGAGACGAAACGCTGGACAACGTCCTCTAGTTCCAGTATTTGGAAAGTCAACTGGACAAGTCCTGAGGGGCCTGACGGATATGAGGGCCCCATCTCCAAGTCATTAGCATTTCGGGTCATGTGGAACCTGTTTTGGTGGCGCAGATCAATATCAATCGCGTTCAAAGCCAAAGTCTACGACATCTTCATTCGCTCCTTCCCCCATTACAGATGTGAAACATGGGGCGCTCAACCAATCTGATCGCCGGCCTCTCATGGTTTGAACACAGCTGTTGGCGAAGTATACTCAGGATAAAATAGTACCACAGGATCGCCAACACCGAAATAGCTGTTCGAATCTCGAACGAATCTTTAATATAAAAAGCGGTGCAAGCAAGAAAGCTTCGATGGGCTGGCCAGCTCCTGCTAACGGACTGGTATAGGTTTCCTTTGGCTACCCTCCTCAGCGAACTTGGGCCAAGCTGGAAACTTCCTCGCGGGGCATGCAAGAACAAATGGAAGCTAACCTTCCGCAGGGACATGAAACACTGGATTCACTTCACTGCTAGAAGCACAATTGGAAGGCGATCGCACAAGAAGCTGCTCACGGTCGGGGCATTTGGCGAAAAGCATGCCGACACGACATGGATGACAATAGCCGACACGCCGCTAAGAAGACAATGCTACACACATATACATATATATCTCTATTTATATATATACGCATACATATAATATATAATAGCAACAACGAAACCTAAAATTTATAATTAATAGTTTATTTTCAAAAAGCGTAAACTTCCGTGAAAAAATCCATAGCGACACGAGTATTCGCAACAGCAATTTGTAACAAAATCTTGAATAGGACTTTCGCACTGAGCAGGTGTCACTGCATCACACGCACATATGTCAAGCTAAAAATAGTGGTTGCGTAACAGGTTATATTTGACAGCAGAGCAAGTGCAACGGCAGCCACTTCAGCAGCTGAGCTTATCATTTTGTGGGAGTTTTTACCTTTATTAGCGACAAACCAAGGTGTAAAAATGTCGAATCAGGTAGCTTTGCTAACCCAACAAACCACACCTATATGTCGGGTTACCTGACGCATGGCCTATTTAAAAACCGAAACGATGTTTTCAGGTTAGACGCGAACTAGCATTTTATATTCGTTTTCGAAGCCACGGCAAAAATCTGCACAGCTGGTATTCCCCAAAAATACACTTGCAGTTCTATACACATAATATATATCAAAAATAGTTCAGAACAGCGAGTTACAATCGTGGTGTTTTCACTATCTAATCTGTCAGATATTCTCATATATATACATTCATTTGTGAAATATTGTGATATATCCAAATCCAGAAGTTTTGCTCAGATAAATCAATCCTTGAGCTTAATATTATCAGAGGCGTATAGTCATTTGCTATTCCCACGTTTTTTGCTGGTTGGTCATTTTGTATTTTATAGTATTTTGAGTGGTGGCAAGAAGATATTCAAAATACCTCTTCGTGTTCTAGGATTATGGAGTGCTCAAATACATCGATTTGGTGCATTATTTAGTTGTAGCTGGCCGCGTTGTGGTAAATACTGCTCCGATATAGTGCCTAAAAGAGGTAGTAGAGAGTTCCAAATAATGGTTTTTCTACAGCTGTTAGCAAAGACATCCCAGTAATTCCCTGCACCTATAAAATCCTTAGCCACACTTTTAATACTGTCTCAGTCTATCCTTGTATTCCAACCATTTTCGCAGCTAAATAATCGGGTATACCATAAATAAACTTTAAGATAAACAGCAGAAAGAAAAGAAATAGAAGTATGAACAAAATTTTATATTTCATTCCTTCCCATATGACGAACTTGAGCGTCTTTAATGGACTTGTGAACCAAGAGAATGATGTGTCTGGACGTCTAAAAATTTATACATCATTGTAAATTTCAACACAAAATTGAATAGGATCTGAGCGGTTTGGGTTAACTCAATGACAGTCGTAGACTTAAAACTTGCGTAATTGAAACAATTAATGTGGATGTGCCGTTCTCTATATATACTAAAGCATAAAACCATAGTCTCGGTGCGCTGACACATTGAAATTTCATATGCATTCGGCTTACAGCAGGCATTATAATGCATCACTCACCTTAAGATGTGTGCATATAGGGTCCGATTCTGTCGCACAGTCAAATCCGGATCGTGACGTTTTGGCATAGTCGACCCGGTCCCTTGTAAAGTGCACTGCCTAGCTAGGCCAACATTTTTGTAGTAGTCGGGGTAGGCCATGCACCTTTAACTGCTGTTTGCGCGAGTTTTCTGCGCGCGGCATCAAGGGGTGGGGTTGTAGATAATTTAGAGAGGGAAGATTTAGGTTTGGGGAAAGCGGTTCTGACGCTCCAACCCTTTAGAGACGGTACCACCAGTGATTTTTATATCATGCGGCAGAGGTGCGGAGACTTCATAGATAAATTTGACTTCAGTCTAAGCCCGACTATTGGTGGGTTCCCCTCCCCATCGAAATAATACTGCGCACCACAATAGCGTTGAAATTTTCGGAAATTTTATTTATCGAACCAAGGCTAGCTACTATAAACCGCGTAGGAAGTCAAAATGGTAGCTATGAGTGAAAGTAACGTACACACTGCATAGCGTTAGCCAAGGCCGGACCTTGTGATAATCTTAGAGTCCATCTCAATGAATAGGTTTCATATTAACAGGGCCTGGCGCGGCTCGTACAATGTAACAAAAAGCTGGGAGGGTCACCAATCAGAACGTTATGGCGGGCTGTGGGGGAGCTGTGACGAAATCCGGCCCTATGGCACGCATCCTAAGGTAAATGGCTCATAAAGCGCGAAGTTGTAGCGATGATTTAAATTGGAATGAAAAGAGCATCACAGTATCCTTTATAACTATATTATCCGTACTTATGCACGAATGTAAACATGTCTAGGTACCACAGCACTCTTAACATATTGTCGCTAATACTACCTTAAACTGTGATTCGGTGCGGAACCTCTGGTGTACTGCTTGCAAATATGGCTTAGGGATGCGACCCTCGGGGGAGGGGTAACCCCTACCCCCTACAGACACCTATGATTAAAATATATACACTCTTATCTAAAAGTGGGTCAACAATATTAGCGGAAAATGTGATATATATTTCGAGTAAAACGATTTGCAAAATTCACGCTTCTTTTATATATTATAGGCTCAAAAGTCCATGTATAAATATCTGTGTGTTCAAGCACGGGACATGGGTGTAACGGAAAATTTGTTCTTGACTTTTTTATAATAGGACAGTAAACATAAATTTACTTTGGAAATGGAAGACCCAGTGGATCCTCTCTGGCAAGACCAGCCGGTTTAGTGTCTGCTTCTTCCGTTGTCAGAAGTTCTAATTCCAGATCGATTTTGCCCTGAAATATATTCTATATATTACTGACGAAGCAGTTTAATACATTATACAAACAATGCACTTTTAGGTATAGCAAAGTTGATTTTTAAAGCTTAAAATAATTCCAAAAAGCTGAAGTTTTGATCAAAAGCAGCTTAACGACACTTCTCTTTATCTTGCCTATCCAAGAAGCCATGATATTCCACAACTAGTAAAAAATTGGAGGAATTTTCCTTTCATCCGAAAGCGTGAAAAGTGAAAATTTATGAAACTGAAAAGTAGAAAAATGAAAATAAAAAAACAAGAAATGAATAGTTGGGAAAATAGGAAAGTGGGAAAACGGCAATTGGACGAAATTTATAAAATAGGCAATCATTAAATTCGCTGAGAAATCTTTAAACTGAGGTAGTTGAAAACTACAACATTCGAAAATGATAATTGAGAAAGGGGAAATTTGAGGAACATTAGGAAAAGGGGCAATTGAGAAACTATATAACGAAATTTGAGAAAATGGGAGTTATGAAAATATCAATTTGGGAGGATTCACTGTTAAAACCCTTGGTCAAATTTGACTCAATTGAGTTGATCCCAAACGTCACTGAGACTGTAGAGCCACAAACCAGTAGCTCGACCAGAATATTGGCAAGGAAGACGCTTAGCTAATCGTTTGCCGTTTAGAATTTTTCACAAATGTCAGGCGTGATATTTACAATTTTGTTAATATTCATCTTTCATGCAAATGGAGTAGGAAATTATTTTATTAACCCTTTCATGCCCGAATTAATTTGAGTATCGTACAATGTTTTACAAACTCAAGCCTGCGTCAGGGATCGAACCCGAAACCTTACGGTTGAAACTTTGTATTCAAACCACTGAGCTATCTGAGAGCTGTTGCTCGGTTCCTTAACGAACCTCACCATGCGAGCGAATAACAACGCACGTTCAAACGTACGATGTACGACAAACTCAGTAAACACGACGAGTCGCAATGTGCGTTGGGTCCATTTGGACCTTACGGGCATGAGAGGGTTAGTTATGCGATTGGTTAATTTTTAATTAACCCTTTCATGCCCGAATTAATTTGAGTATCGTACAATGTTTGACAAACTCAAGCCTGCGTCAGGGATCGAACCCGAAACCTTACGGTCGAAACTTGTGTATTCAAACCACTGAGCTGAGAGCTGTTGCTCGGTTCCTTAACGAACCTCACAATGCGAGCGAATAACACCGCATGTTCAAACGTACGGTATACGACAAACTCTGTAAACACAACGAGTCGTAATGTGCGTTGGGTCCATTTGGACCTTGCGGGCATGAGAGGGTTAACTTGTCATTGTCACATTACACGTTATTTTTGTTATTACGCGGCGTTGGGCTTGTTTAAACGTTCATTTCGCCTGAACAATGTCCCACTGTTTGGAAATTTGTCCCCGATTAGTCGAAACTGTATTATATAGACCGTCGCGGTCGTACCCTACCCATAATTCAATTTTTGAGGACACACAACAATACAGCTACTGCATTTTTGTTTAAGGGGTTCAACCACGAATTAAAATAACACAAACTGATTGTAACTAATGTGGTAATCGATATTTGTATTTAGAAAATATGCACGTTGACAATATGGTATGCCACGTACCCTTATTATAACTACAAAGAAGATACTGTGTCTTTAACGCCGTCGGAAAATGACAATAACCTACCCAACTATTCTTTTAAAAGTATTATTAAAAACATGGAGGTGTCTAAGACACCTTGTTGTCAAGGATAGGTTCCGAGCGTTGGGGACATCATAACGTGAATTCTGCATGACCGCTTGAGTGAAATAAAATTGTTTCGCCTTCGCATGGCCGATTTTTTGGAACAGATGTGGTACTTAAGAAGATCATCGCTACGAAGATTCAGATACTGTGGAATATTAATAACAAAACACTGAAGGCAGAAAAATTTTTTTAACAAGTTCACAGGGGAGAGGGATTACATAATCCCAATAATAATGCCCGGCTTAATACCTGCCTATGTAGCTCCTATGTGAATATAAACAACCACCGATTTAGTATTCGTAACGATTCTTTAAACAAAAACTTTGTGTAAAACTGAAAACCTGACTGTCTCAAGAAGCGTTTATTCTATTTTAAAGCATATTTTAGCTTATATATAAAGTGGTTTCTGGTACTAAGCTAAAATTATGAAGTAAGTTAACGGCGCTTCGCAGTTTAAAACCATGACCATAAGGATGTCGTCGAAAGTATGAAATCGTTTTTGGAAAAAATGAAATAGATCGATATTTATGTATTTCAGTGTTTTATTCCGTTTACTATGAACAGGTAGGAATGTTTTGCTTTTGATTTGGCTGACCGATCCTGTTCGAATGCTATGTAGAACGGTGGAACGATGGAAAATTAATTTCACGAACAAAAAGGACTGTTGGATCATCCGAAACCAATCGATCAATTCGACCATTCAAGCCTTCTATTTGTCTAGTTGATCAGGCTGTAGAATCGTGGAACTTTGAGAAGCATATTTTAAGCGCAAAAAAAGACCATTTGAACGTTCAATCATTTGAAGGAATGGATAGATAGTCGTTTTTGGTCCGCTTTGCAGGGCCGAATCGATTGATACTGTAATCTGATTTGTACCCATAACATTGACTAAAATTGGTGCTATGGGTTTAAAAGGTAAACATCCAATCAATTCAAAGCTGCTCGCGCACGATGACATTTGTTGTGATAAAATGTGGTTTAATCGCCGAAACTGCGAAAACAGATAAGTCCGTTTATACAATAATTTACCGCAAGTATAGGATCTCCATTCGTATCTCGGCCAAGCACTGGCCACCAGCCGCGAGTACGTTTCAATTTGAACATGTTTATATAAGGTCCCTCGTATTTTGGCAACAGACAATCCAAAACGCAATGTCTATGCAACAATACTCCGCGTGGCATTCGATTCAGTTCCAGATCGAGTGTTCCTACAACACTATAATTAGCTATATTTTTGTAAATTGCTAAAGGATGCAACTTTATAGGGACGATTGCAATAAAACATGTATCAATCCGCATTTTCGCAGCCTATTTGTTTTACCAAGAGTGCATGAGTGACCATTATTGCACTCTAATGTGAATCCATGTTGGACAACACGGGCGTTTTCGGTCTGACCCCCTCATCTCTGGCGGGGGATCGTCATGCACAAACCCCACAACTTTGCGGGGGAGGTAGCTAGGACCCCCTCATTTTGTGGCGGGGTGTGTCGGATCCTCCACTGCTGTGACGGGGTGTATAAGCAGCTGCAGGTTTAACCGCCCACCCCCCGCAAAATGAGGGGAGTCAATCTGAAAACGCCACTGTTATCCAAAGACGGGTTTACATTAGAGTGCAGGGTAGTGTCATACTCGTTCCTAATGCACTGTTGCTTTTACCAAGAGTCCATGATGGGCACTTCAAGAGGAGTGTGACACTCATGACATTTTCGTTGTGCGATGACGCGTTCAGCTATAAGGCTATTTCCTCTCTTTCAGTGAGGATAACAAGTTTCCCATTTTTATCCTTTGCCCCAGCGTTGTTCTGTCCAGGTCCCCCACCTTTGTCCTGGCATTCAAAATTTTGTCTTGTAAAAAATACACCTTTGAAAAAACTTTTGCATCAAATTTCCCCATGAAAATAGATTCATAATTTCTATTTTATAGTCCATATAAACATATACATAAAATAACATTCATTTATTGAGTTGGTTGACGCATATACCAGGATATAATTGATATATACATGAATTGAACAAACAACACGAACCTAGCTGATCGTCCGAAGATATGGAATCAGCATCCCAGATTTGGATTGTGAGTCGGGGTGGGATCTTGTCTTCGACGTCGCTTATTTGTAGCGTCTTCTTTCGTTTCACAACGAAGCATTCCTCGGTGGGAATATAGCTAATCGGGAATATCATACGCCAATTGAAATTACCTTCACCGCTAAGCGACCTATATTATGAAATAGAAATAACTATTGAAATTCATAATCTTTTTAGTTTAATAAAATGTGCCATTTTAACAGCAATCTGATTTGTACTAAAGATTATGCCAGACTTCACTGCGCGTACTGTAAACGTGACAAGATACTAGCTGTGCGATAAAACATCTAAATTACTGCATAGTAAAATGCAAATATTCCGCCACGTAAATGCTGGGAATCAGTACTATGAAACAATTTTCATGTTAAAGAATGATTACAAATACAAGGTATAAACGGCATAGTCGTTACCTGTAGTGGACATCCGTGGACTGAATTTCGTCGGGAGTAATAAACGCTTTCACGTAAATATCGCTCATGTTGACTCCTTGCAGAAAGTTATAATCGTTCAGAAGCACATCTTTCGTATCATAAACGACAATACGAAGCTCATACCTAAAAAGACAACAAGGTTTACATCTGGTAAGCTTGAAGCAGCGGTAAACCTGGCAAAGTCATATTATCTGGTATATGTGCAAATATTTTGCGTATTACCAAGCACCTGTGATGGATCTTGTAAAAAAGTGGGTGTATTTACGTCACACTATATTATATAGCTTGCGGGATGGCCTGATGCCTTTTTGTTTCGCCTATCTTGCTTTATACGGAGGCAAATTTCGTGATATTATTCTGACTTCTCAAGTTTTGTTTCACATTTGAACTCTAAAAAAATTGAACGTTTTTATTTTATTTTATAAAATCTGGAATAAAAGTGAGGTATAGGAGCAAAATTGTGTCTCAGGACAAAAAATGAGAAACCTACCATCTGTCCTTAAACTTGGAACAATTAACGCAAAAATTGACGGCATCATCGCACAACCCGAATAAAGAAGTGGGATATGAGCGTCACACTCGTCTTAAACGATCAACCGTATACTCTTGGTTTGACGATATAATTATTAGAGCTTGGCTACGTTCCGATAGGCATTGCAGCTTGAAACCAATATATGCGCAATAGCTTAAAATACATTGCTAAGCGTTGATTTATTCACACTACGCATGTGCACAGATGAGTGGTTAGTACAGGGGCGGAACACATGGGACCCCTTTTCGAGAGAAAGAGGTCAATATAAGGCGGACTCTCTAATTTTCTCGTATCGCACACCATACTTTTGAATAGCGTGCTGTGTCAACAGGATCTAGACCTTCCACTTTTAAACTAGATGTAGAAATCTCTGTGAAATATTTCTAGCGTAAATCATAACCAAACTAATGTTGGTACACGTTGTATAATTTATGTAATACAGCGGATATAACGGTGTTGTGGCACCAAGTGTGTTCGTATATATAAGTGTACTCTCGCAATTAGGTATTTGATCAATATATGACATGTCTGATGCAGGTTGCTTCTTAAGAAAAATAGTTTAAGAAAAGAAATCTGTTGTATACTAATTTAGAGACAGCGGACTTCACTTAACAGTGAAAGCGCTTATAGAGCAGTGAAAAGTTGATTTGGTACCGGCCGAACTTTCCATGCTAAACTACAAGATGACATAGTAAAACTGTTTTTATAATGAACTTTTTTGATTCATCCCAAGCCATTTCACTATAAAAGCATGTTGGTATCATAAATGTTTTTGCCTTTATATACTGAATTACCAAATTTTGAATTTATGTGCGTGCAATAAATTTATGTGTGATTATTAATAGTTGTTAATTATTTTTTTACTGTTTTATACACAATGTTTTGAAATTTAGCGAATACAGGTGCATATTTAATGGTTTATTCATTTTAGAAGTTATCAGCATGTTCAGTATTTGAATGTTTGATGTTTTATATTCCTAACTATGAAAAGATTATCTGTAGCATGTTTTATACAGGGTTTCATTCAGTGCAATTAACAAATTCTGACCTACATTTTTAAATAAATTATTTGCTGAAAGCCATCTAGTCACAAATTATCTATATAATTCAAATGCGTGAATAACACGACGTTTCCAAGCTTGGAACTACAACATATTGCGAGTTAGGAATGGAAGGAAATGACACCTCCAGAGTTAGAAGTACTTTGATGGCACGATCTGTTTAGTGGGTTAAATATGCTCAAACGCGGAACAACATATACAATTATACATAGATTCAAGCTTTAGTTGTATAGGCATGCGGGCGTGACAACGTGAAATTTATGAATACGCTCACTGTTGGAGAGAAAACTGTATGCGAAACACTGCCCTCTAGATATCATATATAATAAAGGTAATATATATGCAACAAGAATTCATAAGGCCGTTATCTGTAAGGAATATGAAATTATGCAATACTACCGGTCTGCTTTAGACTCAGCTATATTATTTATCACCTTATGGTTGCATAATTAATTTCACACTGCGACAGGCCCAAATCTTGGTGATTAGTGAAACATCTGATACTGATATAAATTTCACGAAACGTATATATCCAGTCTTCCGGATTCAGGAAATACCAAGTTGACCTTCATAGAATTTAGCCCAATTTTGTAATTCGGACAACCTAGAAGCAGTTATATTGTTCGCTATATGGTTAAGTTCTTACAAGATGATGTACAGCATGTTTGGGGTATTAATAATGAAAGAATGAATTCATCGGTAAGTTTAAGCCGGATATCTTACGTCAGAGGTTTCCTTGGTTCGATATCAGACAGATCAACTGATGGAACCGAGTCGGAAGGAAACATGTCAACCCACATTTCCAACTGCCCCTGAAAAAACATAGTACATAAATGCTTTTAAATAACTTCAAGGTGGGCCACTTCCGTAGTGTATGCAAATGAAATTGACAGGACGTGTGTATTTTGGTGATCTAAGTAAACATGCATACACGTTTTCGAAAAAAGATCCGACGCTTTCCTATTTGGGGTGAAAATTCACAACTTTGTCAATTTTGGTCGCAATCGACTCCTGTCTTCGCCATTCGACTTCTCGTGATTCCTAGTTTCTTCCTGACAAAAAATATCAATTTCAAAAATTTTTCGGATTTTTAAAATTTTTGCAACATCCTTGATATCTCATGACCGAAAAAATAGACTTTTTCTTCTTATTTGTAACTTTTCGGAATGGACCTATACTCGTAGAATGATGCTTAGAGTTTATATTTACTTTTTTACCCCAATCCAACCACGCTTTATAAAGTTATGAGCGAAACAAACATATTTCTCTATTATTTTTTAATAAAATATACTTTGACGGCAATTATCACCGGTTATAATGGCTGGACTTCCTGCTAACCGCCGTTATGACATTATACTTGAAACTTAAACTTCAAACTTATAGATCTCCTCAACTGCTTAAAATAGCACAAAAATTTTGCATTCACATCAAAGCTCCGTGAATTGTAAGTAGAATGGTGTTTAAGGTGTAAAAATTCATCAATTCTGTCAAACATTACAGTCGCTTCAACCAAAAATAATAAACTTTTCAAATGTTTATTGTTTCTTGCATATTTTTAACAAACTGCTAGCTATCTCATCAAACTCATATACAGCGGAAAGATAACTCAATTCTGCGCAGTATACGTCTTAACTTATCAATAACCATCAGCCTCGTCAAACGTTATTGGAGTTTGATGAAGAAAGTCCATTTGGGAAAATCCTGCATTTGCGACTCCACAATTTCAGAGGACCCGACTGACCCAACCATTGGTCCTACAGTCTCGGTCCTGCCATTGGAAAGACTGGCCTTATTACGTATGGAATATGGGAGGGTTGACAATTTTAAAGGGGCAATTTTGCAAAAAAAATAGCTGGAAACAGAGATGTACTCCTACCAAAACTTATACTTATGACAAAATAATGGACAACACAGTTTGGAAGGTAGCTCCTGAACCCCTGTTTTGATATGTAAGGTTCAAATATTCTTAACGCACATTGTAAGTCGTTCTATAAACTTAGTTTGCGGTGTGGTATGCTTTAAATTGTCGTCTATGCGTTGTTACTTGCTCACATTGCGAGGGTCCCGGGTTTGATCAATTGTGCTGGCTTGGGTTTGTGAAACGTTGCATTACACAAATTAATTCGGGCATGAAATGATTAATGCGGCGTTCATGTTATAATGTTCCCGCTGATTGGAACTTTTGTCCCGGTGTAGTCGGGACCCTATCGTATAGACAGTCAGGGTGATGGCCATACTATAAATCAATTGCCGAGGGTGTACGACACACCCCTAGCTACTACAATTTTTCTTTACAATGTCGTACACACCGTTAGCTATCAATATGGAGCGAATTATTTATAACAGATACCGTATATATCTAATGCGGTTTAAAAGTCACCTGTCCTGTGTAGTTTTTCTAAATTGTCGATATTTGTATCTGGGCCATATGAACGTTGATCAAATAATTCCGAACACTGTGAATAAAACTGCCAGAAGACACGGTGTACCTGACACTGTCGAGAAATGGCAATACTCCTAGCTAGATACCTTTGAAAAAATTTATTAAAAACGTGGGAGTGTCTAAGACACCCTGTTGTCGACAGTGCGACTGACACTGTGTGGTGTACATAGGTTCCAAACGTAGGAGACATTATAACGTGAACACCGCATAACGGTTGCGAATTTATATAGTCTATAATCTCTGCCAAATAAGTAACATATGGAGCTCCACCAGAATCGAAATGCTTTAACTGAATTGATAGGTTTTTAAATTTCATTGCTTATTTTTTTCTTATGGATACAACAAACCTTGCCAAAGCTTCTTTGTGCTGAAACATAAAGGCTCCCGGCTTCGATTCCTGGCCTAGTTCAGGACCAAATGAATGCTTTAGCCTGACCCTTAATCTGGGGGTCAGATTAAGGGTCAGGAGGAGGCTTAAGTTGGAGGAAGCTTAAGTACAGGAGGAGGCTTATGTACACGTATTCCTCTTGTTCCGTAGACGGGGTAGCCCAGGCACCGCCTCGTTTTGTGGCAGAAGGTAGGACGCCCAGTTTTAAGAAGGAGTGGATTGGATAGCCGTGATCGGTTCGACCGACTCCGGTTCAAAGCTGCG
>JASANE010004731.1:0-18761 GCA_030248225.1 Trileptium ribeirensis
GTACCATGATATCGCAGACGGTGACGGGCCTTTGAATGATCCCGGCATCCGTCGTCCCTTATGCAGCATTCACAGAAAAATGCGTGCAAAAACCGGGCAGTTTTGTCTCTTACAGCCGTCCGTAAGAGACAAAAATCTCTTAAGGCTGGCTGTATAATATTTTAGTTTCATACAGATAGCTATAAGACACTTTTGTCTCTTATGACCAGCTATAAGAGACAAACGTCTCTTATAGCTACCCGTAAGGTTTTGAAGTCTTTTACAGTTGCCTTGAAGAGACTTTTGTCTTTAACAGCAATGCATTACAAACTAAAATCTGTTATAGCTGTCTTTAAGATACTTTTGTCTCGTATGGTCAGTCGTTAAAGACTTTTATCTCTTGTGGCCAGCTCTAAAAGACAAAAATCTCTTACAGACGGTTGTAAGAGACTAAAATATTTTACAGTTGTCTATAAGAGATTAAAATATCTTGCAATTGGCTATAAGAGACAAAAGTGTCTTATAGCTATCTGTATGAAACTAAAATATTATACAGACAGCCTTAAGAGATTTTGATCCTAAATGCGAATGTCTTCCAACTGATTTCAACTTAAGTAATGTCATGGTAACCGCTATTTCGGTTTGAAAGGCCATTATAAGCGAACATTTGTTAAGAATCTAATACATTACCAATCAAAAATAATAATGCTGAGTCAAGATTTGTTTGTCAAGATCTAGGTTTGTCACAAGTGTCTGGTAAACTACGAGCTTCATGAAACCCTGGAACTGCAGCTAGATACAAACTTCGCTCCTAATTTATTGTGAGCAAATCTGGCCCCATAATAACTTGTTTTCTGCATAAGCCGCTTTACACAATTGATACTAATAATATTTAACAGATTGTGTAGAAAATGATTCTTCACATTCTAAGTACCTGATTTATACACTCTGGATTATTGCAATGTCGCAAATATATGAATTACGACGATCGATGACAACGACTGTAATAATTAGACAAATCGACCTATATCATCATTATTACTACACGGTGGCTTTGGCGCACAAGTTCAAATAATTTCCTTCGAGAGAAAATTCATTTTCTGTTTAGATAACGTTTATAATTTTCAATTATATGTGTATAAACCGAAATTGTGAGAGAAACACGGGCAAGGCAAAACACATTGCTCATCCATTTATTATTATTGTCCATTATTTGTAAAATATATTAACGAAACAACACCATTGCAAATCGATAAATTACATTTGCCAGAAAAATATAACAGGTCTAAAATTGTCAAAATTGTATTCGGGTAGAGGTGGCAGCAGGAAACGTTTCAGCAGGGACATTGAATTTGCTAAGTTGGCACGGCTTAAAGTATCAGGCGCGCACAAATTTATGCCTTCTATTTCTCGTATTTTTCAGAGGAGGGCACAGGTAATTACATAGAGAAAGTGGCCCACGATCGCCCGCTTCCACCATACCTAAACCCCTGACTTCGTCAACACACGAACGCCACCACTTACATATTTGCACGCTGATTGTTCGTATAGCACAACAGTTTATATAACGGAATCATTGCACAGCGAAGCAGCAAGCGAATTGTTTATAAAGCTTAGTGCCGTGTCCAAAGTGTTTCATATTTTATACAAACAGTAGAGTTTATGATGAAGCAAATTGCAAATCGTCGAAATTTGCAACGAAAGGAAAGTGGTGGGAAATAGTCGAATAGCTCCGAAAGTATCAAGTGATTTACAAACATTAAACCACAATATGTCCCTGGTACAGCACAGTATACAATATGCAGCCATCGTTATCGTGACCATTTTAAAATAGTTGGCAAGCTATGATTAACTTCGTTCCAACGTTGTCCGTCCGAGTTCACTTTCGCTCAAATTTTGACCCCATTCTAACTAGCTTAATTCTCACTATTATTATAGTTAACAACCGGTGCGATATGCAGGTGGTTATTACTACAGCTTCTTAATACTACATTGTCCAAGTTTTTTTATCTGAAGCGTATATAACCGTGTAACTCAACAACCATTCAAAAAATTAATATAACAATTATTTTTGCTCAACAGAAAACAAATTACACCAATTAGAGTACTATTTGCTTCCTTTTCGAGGCAAAATGAACAGGTGGTTGTGCTTAAATTGTGGCGTTAAAATGCCGCAAAAATGGTAAAGTGCTTACAGACAGTACTCTACATTCAAGGTGATAGCGTTATCATCTCTGAGCGGTTTCATAAGCTATGTAGAAACGATATAATAGCAATATTCGAACATTAATAAAGTAACCATTTGTTCAACGCGGGTTTCTAGTTGTTAAATTTACGGCCAGTGACTTAATAATCCAAGTATCGCCCAAGGTTGAATCTCATTCCCACCGTCAGTCGATGTCCGGTAGTCCGAACAAGCCTGTCGCTGGTAGTGTGTAGTGATCCAGGGACTGTCTTACCTTTAGTGTTCAAAGGAAGATCAAGGACTGATTTGGCACCCCGTATCTCCGGTAGGGCGCTTCACCGGATTATTAGAAACCCTTCCGCTCATGTTGTACTAGTTCTTTGTGACTAACCACGGGCATCGTTCAAAATTAGGTTATTAATACAATTTTCTCGCTGTGACAAAATTTTATTATCCAACAGTGGCTCACATAAGTCGGATGGCACTATGTCTACTACATACATTAAACATTACAAATTATGGCATGGAATTATAGATTGAAACTATATTATTCAGGCAACTATTTTTGTTTAGGAAGAATTCACACTGACCAGAGGCCTTATAGCGTATCTAGGTACAGAAAATTTAAGGATAAATTGCTCCACAAAATACATTGTAGCGAAAGAGCAGATTAAGTGTGACATTATCCATGTTGGGCGGCACAGGACGAGCAGCCGGGGCGTCGGCGAGGACGAGGGCGAGGTCGGCGTTAAACGAAACGATGCATGACACATATCTTTCATAAAAATGCTTACTTATATATTAATAAGCTGTAGTTTCGCCTAACATAATATATAAGCCATTACCCAATACTGGACCCGTTTTCATACCTCACATTTATTTATTTAAATGTATCATCGCATAAATGCGTTAAAACTGAAGCCATTTCGGTAAACTTGTTGATATTATCAGAAATTTGTTCCCTTTTGGTATTTGTGATGCACATATATGTTAATATGAAAAGAGTTTTAACACTTCATGTTCAAAATTCGGAAAAAATTGCAAAAAATATAGACTTTCGCATGCCTCATTTAAATTGAATCACCTGTTCGCTTCTGGCATGAGATATATGCTACGAATAACGACTTAGTTCGAAATATCTGGTTATTAAAATTGCCAAATCTTTTAGCGTTTCTTGTACATTTCATATTCTCGGGTTTAATCGCTCAACTTGCAGAAATTGCCTTTTTGGTACAATTTTTTCGTTTTCTTAGAAATCAAATTTATATTTTGCCATTCTGCGCAATATTTCAGTGTCGTGTAATACAGCTAACATTATGCATTTTTCACCCAGAAATGCGTGTACGAACTGCACACCGTAGACACGTCGTGCAACGCAAAATGAAGACAACGGCTTTCCATTGTCCGCAAAATGCTAATAACGCGCTGCTATTACCACATGTTGAGTGGTATATTGCTAACTATAACAATGCCGCGAGAGCAATGATAGAGTTTATATCTATAGCTTGCGTGCAATGTTTGAAACCATATCTACAACAACGAGCAATCGCATCAGCCATATCTGCATCTTTGTGCAAATGTAATGAGTTTATACAGGTGCCTTTTCCATACCCACTCAGCGCTGATCGGTCTAGGTAGGCAGAAGGTTTAACTCTTCCTCAACGCATCGGCTGTCCCTCCCTCGCCGACGCCCCGGCTGCCCGTCCTGTGCCGCCCAACATGGATAATGTCACACTTAATCTGCTCGTTCGCTACAATGTATTTTGTGGAGCAATTTATCCTTAAATTTTCTGTACCTAGATACGCAATAAGGCCTCTGGTCAGTGTGAATTCTTCCTAAACAAAAATAGTTGCCTGAATAATATAGTTTCAATCTATAATTCCATGCCATAATTTGTAATGTTTAATGTATGTAGTAGACATAGTGCCATCCGACTTATGTGAGCCACTGTTGGATAATAAAATTTTGTCACAGCGAGAAAATTGTATTAATAACCTAATTTTGAACGATGCCCGTGGTTAGTCACAAAGAACTAGTACAAAATTAGCGGAAGGGTTTCTAATAATCCGGTGAAGCACCCTACCGGCGATACGGGGTGCCAAATCAGTCCTTGATCTTCCTTTGAACACTAAAGGTAAGACAGTCCCTGGATCACTACACACTACCAGCGACAGGCTTGTTCGGACTACCGGTCATCGACTGACGGTGGGAATGAGATTCAATCTTGGGCGATACTTGGATTATTAAGTCACTGGCCGTAAATTTAACAACTAGAAACCCGCGTTGAACAAATGGTTACTTTATTAATGTTCGAATATTGCTATTATATCTTTTCTACATAGCTTATGAAACCGCTCAGATATGATAACGCTATCACCTTGAATGTAGAGTACTGTCTGTAAGCACTTTACCATTTTTGCGACGTTTTAACGCCACAATTTAAGCACAACCACCTGTTCATTTTGCCTCGAAAAGGAAGCAAATAGTACTCTAATTGGTGTAATTTGTTTTCTGTTAAGCAAAAATAATTGTTATATTAATTTTTTGAATGGTTGTTGAGTTACACGGTTATATACGCTTCAGATAAAAAACTTGGACAATGTAGTATTAAGAAGCTGTAGTAATAACCACCTGCATATCGCACCGGTTGTTAACTATAATAATAGTGAGAATTAAGCTAGTTAGGATGGGGTCAAAATTTGAGCGAAAGTGAACTCGGACGGACAACGTTGGAACGAAGTTAATCATAGCTTGCCAACTATTTTAAAATGGTCACGATAACGATGGCTGCATATTGTATACTGTGCTGTACCAGGGACATATTGTGGTTTAATGTTTGTAAATCACTTGATACTTTCGGCGCTATTCGACTATTTCCCACCACTTTCCTTTCGTTGCAAATTTCGACGATTTGCAATTTGCTTCATCATAAACTCTACTGTTTGTATAAAATATGAAACACTTTGGACACGGCACTAAGCTTTATGCAGGTTTCACAGAATAATGAGTGCAAAAAGTGGGCACTTTTGTCTCTAACAGCCGTGTGCAAGAAACTAAAATCTCTAATGGACGACTATATGATATTTTAGTTTCTTGATAACGGCTGCTAGAGATTTTTTTGTCTTTAATGACTGCTTGTTAGATATTTAAATCTCTAACAGATAGCTGTAAGAGATTTTAATCTTACACAGATAGCCAATAAATACAAAAATCTCAAACAACTAGCTGTTAGAGACTAAAATCTCTTGTAGCTAGTCATAAAAGATTATTGTCTCTAATGGCTAGCTGTTAGAAACTTTTGTCTCCTACAGCCAGCTATAAAATACAATTGTCTCTAATACCTGTCCATTAGAATTTTAAATATCTAACGGTTGGCTGTAAGAGATTTTTGTATGTTACATCTGGCTGTAAGAGACAAAAGTCTCCAACAGCTAGCCATTAGAGACAAAATCTTTAACGGGTAGCTGTTAGATATTTTAGTCTCTTATGGCTAGCTGTTAGAGATTATTGTGTTTCACGGGCATACGTAAAGTCGCATGCAGAAACTGACAACAAAGCTATGCTTGCTGTACAGGGTACCTGTATGAAAATTATCAGATTATGTTTCATATTCGTGAGCATACACACTCCCCATGTGTGAGGTTTCCCCGTGAGGTCCGAACCCCCCTCGGGCAGGCTCGGCGCCCCCTGACAGGCCGGCTGAGTCCATGTCGCCGTAGAACCCTTAGCTTAGAATTCGACCATAAACCAGAACATTTGAAACACAAAAATTTGAATTAATAGGCGGGTTTTGTTGTTGAACACAGTTACACTAGATTAGTTACACTAGTTGCACCATCTGTTTAGATGCCACTAGATTTTAATTTATACCAAAATTGAAAACATTCTTTTGCAGATTGGAAATCTCTAACATTCTGTTCTAACACAAGATTTAAATATCTGGAACTTGATCTTGATTCTGCCTTTGCCAGTTTTCAACTAGAGAAAAATATAAATCTATTATATTAATTGCTTGTTAAGAGAGACCAATCTAAGTACGGAATTGATAGCGATTAGAAATCAGTTTACCCATAAATTATAAATTGCCGGAATCTGATCGGACACTGCATAATTTCTGAAACCTGGTTTTGATTTTGTCAACTTTTCGTTGCCGAAAAACCGAACGAATTACCGAACTTTCTTTCTTTTTATTTTTAAGTAACCGAATTTTATTTGTGTTTTTTATTACAAAATACGACAGTAGCTGGGTCATCATAAATTTATTCGATCATAAAAGCGACATGCATTAAATAATTTTGTAGGCAGTTTATATCCAATTCTAAAGACGATAAAGGTTTGTGTAATGGTCACCTGTAACAAGTTGCCAATACCTGCACTCAGACAAGATAACGGACTTTGCATATAGTTGTATTTTTATCCTTGGAAATTCGGCAAGACATAATTTGAAATTTTTCTTCTCGAATTCCAACATCCTACAGTGGATATAGAAAATTAGTTGCGTAAAGAAATGCAACTTCACCACAAATCTAATTCAAGTGAAAATAATGATTCTAGCTCGGCCAATCTCTGACCGCTTATGGAATGGAATTAGAAAAGGCTAAAAATTTCAGAATCACAGCTGTTCTTTTTCAAATTTTGAGATTGGTCTCCCTCTAATGGGATTAAACGAGTAATGCTGCATATTTTACTAACCGTTGTACAGAACCTCATTATAATCAAAACACAATAAAGACAGTTCATCAACTTCGGTCATTTTTCGGTCTATCTTTCGTATAAAAAACGTATTAAGCAATCTGGAAATGTAACGAACCAAATGCTATATATCTTCAATACTGGAAGCAGTTGGCGCTTCTTAATGAGTAATTTGCGAATTTATTTGTTGCAGATGCATTTCTGTTTTTAATGAATGACATTTCATACGTAATTCAGCGACTGATATTACAGTTTTGTTTACAGACTATTGGTTTAACGAGCAAATATTAATTAGCAAAAATATGACAATTGAATTTGCATAATCTTCAGAACGAAAGTAGCCATCTACAAACGATTTTACATAGATTTCCCATCGAGCTAAAGGCTAAAACTATTTATATATTTAATCATATATAAAACACCAAACCGTTTATTTAAATAACAAAAATTCGGAAAAGGATTTAAAAATTTGGCTAAATTAACTCTGCTTGTTGTGTTTAGGGCCAATTGTATCAATGTATATGCGAAATACCTGTAACTCCACCGTCGATGAGCCAGTATTGAATAACTCGCTTTTTCTTACCTAAATCACCTCAAATCTGGATGTGATTATTTGTGACTTGATAATAAATTAGACAAATTTCATCAAAAATTACAAACTTAAGTACATACACACAAATGTCGCTTCTAAAATTTTGGTACAACGGAGTGTCCAAAACTGATATTCTGGACCACAATCTGCTCACAGTGTGGTGTTGTTATCTATGATATGATAGCTAGATGACCAATTCGATTGCACAATACGTACAGTATCACAATGTCACTTACTTACCCCATGAACTTTTCCCGTAGAAGCACGACTGGTTAGAATTAATCACTGAAATGGCGGTAGAGGTACTGCAGAGAACCTGGCTCCTTCCTTGACCAGTCACTCGACCCCTCTCTCGTGGAGGCGCTGCAACCGCGTAATACTAAATGTGCTTTTCGCGGCACTGGCACTGCACCCTCCCTGGACCGCCGGACCCTCTCAGGGACCAAGAAGGCCTCTTGCCCCGGGGTCTGGTTACCCCTAAGATATATTGAGAGTACAATCGATTATATATTTGGCATCAGTAGCGCGGCAATGACCAGCCAGTTTGGCTTATGTTTATTTTATGTTTTATAGTAGAATACTCACAATATCCTTATATCCTATCAGCAAGGGGCAGCGGCGAAGGACGACTTATTTATATTCATCGTATTGCAGAGTTTCAAGTTGAGCGGGCAATTTCACTGTCCCGCGGGTAGTGCGCCGGCCAAAATAAGATTTGGAGTACGCGTTTGTTCACTAACGGCAACATTAACGTAAATAAGTGGCAAGATTGGGCGTAAAAGATATTGAAGCCGTGCAGTGCAAATACTTCATGCATCTTGGCGCGTTAAAATTTTTTAATTGACATGATGTTGAAATACCATGTTGCTACAACACATTTTATGCGAATGTATTTAAAAATATTGGTAATAAACTATCGATTTTTACATGTACATAAAGTAAATTATTGAAATATATCCGGCTAATATCTTAGGATTGTCCTCTTGATATAGAGTTACATATCTGGCAGTTTCAGCAATTTTTGGGCTAAAAGTTCATTTATATATATCACCGTTTGTACTACATTATCGCAGAGTGAGCAGCGATGTTGCGTTAACACGTAATGTATATTCTAATTGTGCAGACACTAAAGAAATTATTCCTTACTAAAGCCAGATCCTAACCATATTTTGACAATTTCACACTGTGACAATTACCATACTTTGACAGCGTCGTTTAATGCACATTTTTGAATTGATAAATGAATTATTGACAAACGACAACTTAATCGCAAATAATTTAAAACCCTTATACCGTGTCCCAACCTATTTAAATAATTTTCAACTACACGTTGTACACATCGTATTGAATCGCCTATCGCATTGAACGAGTTTGTATAGTGTTGCATGTCGTATTTTTCATATTGTTATTGCAGCAGTCCGCTCATCCGAGGTTGTGGTGTTTATGCGACACATGCTGCGTAGTTAATAGTCTTGCACAACATAAATTATAATTTTAGCAGAACCGAACTAACCAACACCATCTGTTTAACGTTTATTTGGTCGAAAAGCAAAAGAAAACCTGCTCACACTCGTATTTACTCATCTATAAAAACGTTCGAGGGAATAATCGACTGTTCAGCTTTAGTGAAAGCCATACATGCCAAAGTAGGGATGCAGGGGCTGCCTGCTGAGGCTCCGGTCTACACCCCCGAGGTTACATTCTACCTTCTATTGCTCCACACCAACACACACCCACCCGTGCACTGACGCCGCGCGGAAAGTTTGGTCACGGGGGCGATGCTTGGAGCTCAACTTTTTTCAGCACCCTCCTCCCGATACGACCACCGCCAACACCAGCTACCCATCTCCCGACATTTTGGAGTGTCAGCATGCACGGTGAAAGCAACTATTGCAAGCGGTCATAGAAATGTAACAGAATATGTTGCATACATGCTTATACGGAGGGCAGGGGAATTTCCTCTGAGGCACCGAAGCCTCCCCTTGGCGCAAAGCGGCGATCTCGCCACCCTGGCATGTTGTCCAGTCCCCCAATCAAAATATTCGTATTATTGATAATATAAATGTATGCTAATACAGATAATATAAATATGTAGTAGCACCGCTACCGTCTCGGTGCAGAAAGGCTAACCCCTCTGAGGGGCCAATGGCCAACGACACTTCTCTTAAGGCTGTAATATTTACGCCATGCCGTACGGCGTGGAAGCGATAACTTATTGTACAGTAGTTTATAAAGAATTGTGCTGCATGAGAATTAAAATGAGACGGGTATGTTGGGCACAGGGCCTCCGCTCTCTTCATCGTTTTGGTGGGAGTCCGATATCAAAAAGTTTTCTTCAATTTGCAACCGTCTGCTGGATCTATTTAATCGCACCCCACAGCTAAAATTTTTAGATGACACCCCCATAATATTGTAATGTAGTTTACAAACATACAACTAAAACACGAAATAACACACATACTATCCGGCGTGTAAACAGTTAGAGAATATAACAAGAGATGACTGTTGTAGTAGTTCGTCTTCAAACATACTAACCTTTCAAACTATTATTTTGCGTTCGTCAAAGCTTTATATTGTAAAATAACACATCGCCGCCATATTGTAACCAAATTAAAAGAATTATGTACTATCAATAACATTCTTTTGTGTGATTAAAGGACTGAGATAAATATCTATAGTAGAATTTCTTGCGGGATTAAGAATTAAAACATTTTAACAGAAAAATATAAGATTTCCATTCTCTAATTGAAGTCAAATATCTCACTTTATAGGTTAAATACCAAACATATTACAAGATATAATAATGAAACTTGAAACGTTACATGCATTATTAGGTTAATACAATAACTGGGGCGTAGCTATGAATTACCGCACGGGAGGCATTTGGTTTGCTTGGTGGGGCTCAGCTCAGCCGCACCTGGCGTACATATACGAATTCTAAACTAAGGGTTCCACGGTGACACGGGGTCAGCTGACCTGTCATTGGGTGCCGAGCCCGCCCGGGGCGGTGGGGGTTTTCGGACTACAAGGGGAAACCCCACATATGGGTATATATTTTCAGGAATATGAAATATGATTCGATCACTTTCATACAGTCACCCTATACAGTAAGCATAGCTTTATTGTCAGTTCCTACATGCGACTTTACGTATGCCCGTAAAACACAATAATCTTTAACAGCTAGCCGCAAGAGACTAAAATATCTAACAGCTAGCGGTTAAAGATTTTGTCTCTAATGGCTACCTGTTAGAGACTTTTGTCTCATACAGCCAGCTGTAACATACAAAAATCTCTTACAGCCAAGCGTTAGATATTTAACATTCTAATGGATAGCTATTAGAGACAATTGTATTTTGTAGCTTGCTGTAAGAGACAAAAGTTTCTATCAGCTAGCCATTAGAGACAATAATCTGTTATGACTAGCTGCAAGAGATTTCAGTCTCTAACAGCTAGTTGTTAGATATTTTTGTATTTATTGGCTATCTGTGAAGATTAAAATCTCTTACAGCTATCTGTTAGAGATTTAAATATCTAACAAGCAGTCATTAAAGACAAAGATCTCTAGCAGCCGTTATCAAGAAACTAAAATACCATATAGCCGTCCATTAGAGATTTTAGTTTCTTGCACACGGCTGTTAGAGACAAAAGTGCCCACTTTTTGCACTCATTATTCTGTGAAACCTGCATTATAAACAATTCGCTTGCTGCTTCGCTGTGCAATGATTCCGTTATATAAACTGTTGTGCTATACGAACAATCAGCGTGCAAATATGTAAGTGGTGGCGTTCGTGTGTTGACGAAGTCAGGGGTTTAGGTATGGTGGAAACGGGCGATCGTGGGCCACTTTCTCTATGTAATTACCTGTGCCCTCCTCTGAAAAATACGAGAAATAGAAGGCATAAATTTCTGCGCGCCTGATACTTTAAGCCGTGCCAACTTAGCAAATTCAATGTCCCTGCTGAAACGTTTCCTGCTGCCACCTCTACCCGAATACAATTTTGACAATTTTAGACATGATATATTTTTCTGGCAAATCCAATTTATCGATTTGCAATGGTGCTGTTTCGTTAATATATTTTACAAATAATGGACAATAATAATAAATGGATGAGCAATGTGTTTTGCCTTGCCCGTGTTTCTCTCACAATTTCGGTTTATACACATATAATTGAAAATTATAAACGTTATCTAAACAGAAAATGAATTTTCTCTCGAAGGAAATTATTTGAACTTGTGCGCCAAAGCCACCGTGTAGTAATAAAGATGATATAGGTCGATTTGTCTAATTATTACAGTCGTTGTCATCGATCGTCGTAATTCATATATTTGCGACATTGCAATAATCCAGAGTGTATAAATCAGGTACTTAGAATGTGAAGAATCATTTTCTACACAATCTGTTAAATATTATTAGTATCAATTGTGTAAAGCTGCTTATGCAGAAAACAAGTTATTATGGGGCCAGATTTGCTCACAATAGATTAGGAGCGAAGTTTGTATCTAGCTGCAGTTCCTGGGTTTCATGAAGCTCGTAGTTTACCAGACACTTATAACAAACCTAGATCTTGACAAACAAATCTTGACTCAGCATTATTATTTTTGATTGGTAATGTATTAGATTCTTAACAAATGTTCGCTTATAATGGCCTTTCAAACCGAAATAGCGGTTACCATGACATTGCTTAAGTTGAAATCAGTTGGAAGACATTCGCATTTAGGACCAAAATCTCTTAAGGCTGTCTGTATAATATTTTAGTTTCATACAGATAGCTATAAGACACTTTTGTCTCTTATAGCCAATTTTAAGAAATTTTAATCTCTTATAGACAACTGTAAGATATTTTAGTCTCTTACAACCGTCTGTAAGAGATTTTTGTCTTTTAGAGCTGGCCACAAGAGATAAAAGTCTTTAACGACTGGCCATACGAGACAAAAGTATCTTAAAGACAGCTATAACAGATTTTAGTTTGTAATGCATTGCTGTTAAAGACAAAAGTCTCTTAAAGGCAACTGTAAAAGACTTCAAAACCTTACGGGTAGCTATAAGAGACGTTTGTCTCTTATAGCTGGTCATAAGAGACAAAAGTGTCTTACAGCTATCTGTATGAAACTAAAATATTATACAGCCAGCCTTAAGAGATTTTTGTCTCTTACGGACGGCTGTAAGAGACAAAACTGCCCGGTTTTTGCACGCATTTTTCCGTGAATGCTGCATAATGTTTTTGATAAGCTTCGGTGTATGAAGTTGATGGACATGGTTGACAAGAATCGATGGGGAGAAGTAGCGGTTCAAAATCAGCATAGATGGTGTACGGAGCACGAAGCATCTTGTGTGTATTTCGAAATTGAAGCATATCGTCTTTGGGGAACGTTATTCTAGTATATTCGTTGTTCTTACACATTTCTGTATGGAGATCCAACTTTGATTGCGAATATTGAGGAAGTAGACATCGTTGACAAAAGTATTTCTTTCCACCATGTTTTTTCTGAGTATATAACAATCGATCCAAATCCTTGATCCAGCAATAATGTCCTTTGTATAGAAGTAGATTAACAACTCGTTCATGGGTTCCCTCGTATATACGAAGAGGAACTAGTTTGCCGTCGTCGTACGATATCACGCTGACACCAATGTTATTAAGCTTCTCAAACTTGCTGATGTCGCTAACTTGAACCGGGAATTTGATACCGTCGAATTTTAGATTATCGCAATAAGGTTCATATTTGGTTTGACGAGTAGGGTGTTCATTGATTGGAACCGGGTACAGAGCTGACAATATTGCTCATTGGAAACATCTATTATCAGTGTTTTGAACATTGATTATCGCCTTTTTCGACTGAACTGTTTTTGGGAGAGGCTTGTATGTGGCCCCTCGTAATCCAACGTATCGAGTCAAGTGGAGGTCAAGGTGTTCCACTTGTTTGACAATCCAGCCAGATCCACGTTGAACAAAAGTGTCAATGTTCTTTAAAATATCATCGAAAATCATTGATGTATGTTGATTGATGGTTGAAAAATTGAGTATCCGTTGAAGCTTCCCAGAGAAGGTTGCACTGATTGTTGTATCCGGATCCATATCCTTCTCGAAAGTAACCTTCATTCCGACGTATGCCTTGAGACCGTTCCATGTCGATAAACGCTCCTTGATTGCATTTTCCTACTGACGCCTGCTATGATTGAGGAATATAGCAGGGTCCACCACGTTGCGACGTGACGTAACTTGATAACTTTCTAAAAAACCACGAAGTGGTTTAGAGAGCAGTGTAAGCATAAAACCAAGAATTTCCGAAACGACAGCCATTGTAAACTGATTTAAAATTTAAATTAGACTGGCTTTTATACCCTTTTCATGTATTCTCTGCTAACGCTGATTGGTTGAATTTTTGGAATTGTGCCAATGGAAGCTTCTAGAACATTCTAAAATGATGAGTCATTAATTATAATGAATGTCTGTGTGGAGGGGATCATCATATGTATGTATTACGTATACATGTGTATGTATATATCATTTTTTGCGTGGGCGGAGGGGGACTATTATTATATGTATTACGTGTATATGTGTATGTATATATTATATAATGCGTTGGCGTAGGGGAGCATTTGTATGTATGTATATATGTATATATTATATAATGCGTGGACGGAGGGGAGCATGTATTAGGTATATATGTATATATTATAATGCGGGCGGAGGGGGACAATGTATTACGTATACATGTATTTAGGTCATTAATCATATTTGACAGGTCACGTGACCCAGGGCAAATGTTTCCCCTAAAAATTTGACAGGTCATTAATCAAGTGGCCCAGAACCACCATTTTTCCTACTACTTACTCTGTTTCAAGGACCCGGGTGGTTTTGTACATTTACCTGATAATGCTAACAAACTACTTAAACTTTAATTATTGATTTGGTTTGATGTTGTAATTTTGGTATGTAATTTTGGTATGGTAATGCTGTAAATTAATGGTTTAATTTTTTCAAATACTTTCGATCTAAGATCACTGTCACCATCACATCTTTAACTCAACACAACCCATTCAACTTGTTATTTATGGTTAATTACGACATTTAGCGAACCACAAGATGTGCTCAATCGAGTCAACACAGCTGCAAAGCGCATTGGTCTGGTCATCAGCTCCCAGAAGACCATGATAATGACCTGCTGCATTGAGAGACATCAAGACATCGTACTGAACGGTTCCGTGCTGGAACATGTAGAACAATTCTGTTACCTGGACAGCACTTTTAAGGGATCAGGGGCTTGCGACACCGAGATTAAAATCCCATAAACCGCGCCAGGTCAGCCTTTGCGGGCCTACGGCATGTGTGGAACTCGGCAGATTTGTTCCTTCCCACGAAAGTTCAGATATATAATGCTGCCATTCGACCGATTCTGTTCTACGCCTGTGGAACATGGACAGCGAAGTCAGATACTCAGTAGAAGAGCAACACGTTCGAGAACTTCTGTCGACCCCGGATTCTAGGCGTAACAAAGTTCGATCACATCAGGCATGAAGACCTTCGTCCAAGAGTTGGTCACGAAACCGAGGTGTCGACACTGCTGAGGAGGGAGCGGTTGCGGTTGCTCGGCTATGTTCTGAGGATGTCCGACAACAGGATCCCGAAGTCACTGGCCAAAGCAACGCACCCGGACGTCTGGACCCGACCGAGCGGAAGATCTTACGAGACCTGGCGACGTCAAACAGTCAACGATTGTCACCAGCATTTTCGATACCTGCCGCTACGCCAATGGCAACAATATCCGATGTCACATATCGAACCAAGTACAGCAAACAGGGAAGAGCGGCGACGAGTGACCATTGAGGCCCCCACAACCGTGGGCCAGGTGAATACCAGGTGAAATACGGCATTTCACGGATAGCGTAAAAACGGTCATTGAATGCACATATGTATAAAGTAGAACTGGGCAACGTATAAATTATTCCAATGGTAACAATGCAACTTTACAAAGTGGAACGCTTTATTTCGTTTATACGATTTGGCACAGTACAGATTTGATAAATCTGACAATCCAGTTCAATAAATATGGCTCAGTCCAAATTTGGCTTATCCACCAGCAGCCAGCCGACCTTCGTCAAGTAACAATTGTAGACAGGGCGGAATCTTCAGCGCGAGTCTGTAAACGACTCAAGTGTATGCTCAAGCTCGACTAATGACTGTGTTGTAGAAGCGAATCAGAACGGCCATGAACTAGTTTGATTATTTAAGGGTTACGTCGTTACTTGACAACAAGTTGGTTTCTCGTCATCAGGATACAACTATTAATGGTTATGACGCTAAATAAAATCACCGATCTATTAAGCACACAGTTTTCACTGGAAGTGCCAATATTATCCGTTGCACAATTTCAGTTAAGCCAAGACACCTTAACGTATGTCCAGTAACATTTTACCTACATGAGTGATTTTACACTATGCTTAGGTGCAACGTTCCAACGATAACATAAGTTCTTAGAAACCTAGGAGCGTTAAAATTCTCTGTACATCGTTTCATCCGAACAACCAGTCGATTACTGCCATGGGAACATTTCAGGACTTGTGGTCCAAATTTATTCATATGACCTTGAATCACAACTCATTACTTTGAGTAAGAATAGCGGGTGTTACAATTCAGTTGCTTTTCGTGAGATTTCTTGATGTGCTTTACATGAAAACACCCAGAAACTGCTTTAGGCGCAGAATATTTTAAACATTAGAACTATTCGGTGAGTTGCCTAGAGTGGATAGATCATATTTGTGAAACATTAATTATAGCACCTATTTATGTGATTTGCCTAAAAGTTCTCAGTTATTAACTTTAAACTATTTGGGCATTTGCACAGGTGCAGCGGTTTGTAAAAACTTCCACGCCGCCGTATATTTGATATTACGTTTCCGTCTGCCAAAGCACCTTAGTTGACGTTTAATCGACAAGATAGACTGCCGTGTCCGATGTTGAACCTCTTCGTATAAGGACGTTAAAGAAATATTGTTAATTATCCGTAAGTGTTGTACCAGAACGATTTGAAATAATCCGCTCTTGCTATACTACTTTTGGGACACTGAGATGGACTGCCAGTGAACTCTCATGCTTTGGAACTACGCTACCAAACCAGTGTTCTAAGATAACCTTCAATACCAGAATTTGGTTGGATCATTCTTGCCAATTTCACTGTGTAGAAAATGTCAGGTTTTCATGCCTATATGCAAGTATGCCAATACAACAGTATTTCTGTGCACAATACTGTCACCGCTGGATAAGTGTCAATTCCGGTACGTCATGGTGAATGAATCTCATAGGTCGTGGCCTACAATTATTACATGTATGTTGTATGACCAATTTTGTCATTTTGCTTTATTTTAATAGTGAAAGTGCCGTTCCAGACGGAGCTGGCGAGGACAGACATACAAACGTATAAAGTCAAATATGTTATGTTATTCACTGAAATCTTATTACCTATCTAACGTGAATTGCTGTGGCCAAGCATCACATATACAGATTATGGGTAGGATCCTAATTAATTCAGCAACAAAATTTGTGAGGACCGCGTATATCTAAATATGCGTCCGACGTATCACCGTTGACAGTGATGACAGACAACGTATATCTACAACAATCATTTATAAATACCACAGTCGAGTTGGGCTTCCTCTTTATCTAAGCGAGACGTCCCAACACAACAGTGAATAAGACAGTCAAGTAAGTTCATGAGACTTAAATGGAAGCAAATTTTTTTTCGACTTTTACCCTCTTCCGGTCCCCTAGTGCTAACCTCATTTAGAACCCAAACTAATCAAGAGACCGCCTGCGATCATGATCCTACGTACCATACACATTATTCCAGGTATTTGACGATTTCAAAATGCACTCGGTTAGACGCTGTTGAGATTACGAAAATAGCTTGAGGTTGAAAAATTTCTGACAAACCTGGCTGGAAAGCTACTCCTACCAAATTAGCTTAACAGCGTTTTTGAAGGCGGAAACCCGACTCCTCGCAAGAAAGGTTTGCCGGCCCTAAATAAAAATTACAAAATTGTCATAGCTTCGGATGTCCGAAGCTCATAAGCCGGCCCTGCAGAGCAACTGGCTTACTGTCCCAAAGAAACCAAGCGACAGCTCAGCTGTACCCGAACAGAAACCCCGAAGAAAGAAACGTAAATACTAAGGTTCTGTCGCCAAAACATCCGATCGAGCGATTTTCAAAACTTTAAGCATCGACTGACATCGGATAGCCAATGTGCAGCAATTTTTCTACCTTTCGGTGTCGGGATGTACTCCCGGATCGACTCTTGCTCTCCCGGCAAGTACGGGTTGACTCATTGTTTTAAACGAAAATTTCGTAGTACAGAGCCGATACTTTATCGGCTTCTGCACCACTTTGTTCTGTCAGGTGAGAAGTGCCTAACTTGCTTCTGTAGTCCCCATCCTGTACTTCTGTTTGGCTTGTGTGTGCTTTCTGCGCATTTCTATCTTTACCAGAGCATACCGTCCGTGCATTAAGTATTTCCGCACTTGCGCTGCGTGTTTCCGTTGTTGATTTTCGACCCGTTTGTTTCTGTTGCGCCCTGCACTTTTGTTTCGCTTTTGCTGTTTTGGGTTCTCCATGCTTTCTTTCTGCTCTTTCACTGCCAGTAGATAGAAAATGGCGGTTTTGCCCCCCCTCCCGGTGGGGACCGGTGGTGGTGAGTCATGTGAGGGTTGAATGTATGTACATAGGTGCACAGACATACATATGTATTGGCATACATGTCTACTTCACATATATATAAATACATACACATATAGCTTTAATTTTCGTTGATTTGATAAGCTGAAACATTAAGTTGTCTCTGTTAAAATTAATTCTTTTTAATAAAACAAAACAGAAACGTTACGTCAACTCAACCTCATTTAATATGCATAAAACTCAGAATATTTAATTACTTGACGCTCATTAAGTATGCAAACACCATATGCCAAGATATCTCATTAGCTATGCACAAAAAACAGAATATTTAATTAGGTCAGTCTCACCTAATATCCAAGCACCTTATGTTCATTATTAGGCTGCAGTTTGGTTTTAAATAAGGTTTCATTTAACTCGTGACGTTATCATGCATGGTCGTATTTATAGCTCTCTGTTTTATTCTACTCTTAGCCAAACTAATAATAAAAATGCGTAGTAGTATAGCATGCGTAGCACGAACCTCGAGGATTCGAGGATTCATTCACCTTCATTTTTGCAGGAAAATTTTTATGTTTTGTTTGGGGTCATTAGCGGAATGCCTGGCTGCTGGAATATTGTTGCAGCAGGGTAATTATAGGTAT